>SJXQ01002577.1:161499-270556 GCA_006408695.1 Aepyceros melampus | reverse complement strand
GAGAGCAGGGCTGGGGTCTGGTGTGGGGGTGGGAGGCGGTGTGAGGGAGGGGTGGGATGTAGCAGGAGAGGAACGCTGAAGCCTGAGGGGGCCTGGAACACTCACCCATGTAGGGCTTGGTCCCGGCCATGGAGGAAGCCTTTTCTGCGCCTTTCACGACTGTCGCTATGTTGAAGTCTGTGATGTGAACGTGTCCTGGAGACAGAGAATCAGAAAAAGCAGTTAGCAAGAGCTATAGGCAGCTGGGTTATCCCCCATCTGATTTAACACTGTGGTCTGCAATTGGGGCAGGGGGGGGGGATGTACAGGAAGAAAACATTAGAACTTTTATTTACATTTGCATTTATTTGATACTTTAGAAGTGTCTGTTTTGGTCACATCATTGACAGTAGCCAAGCTATGGAATCATAATAACAAGTGGA
This sequence comes from Aepyceros melampus, assembly GCA_006408695.1. Classification (NCBI taxonomy): domain Eukaryota; kingdom Metazoa; phylum Chordata; class Mammalia; order Artiodactyla; family Bovidae; genus Aepyceros; species Aepyceros melampus. Next base: position 270,134 of record SJXQ01002577.1, on the reverse strand, counting down.
ATCATAATCACAAGTCCATCCTAAAGGAGATCAGTCCTGAATATTCATTGGAAGGACTGATGCTGAAGCTGAAACTCCAATACTCTGGCCACCTGATGTGAAGAACTGACTCACTGGGAAAGACCCTGATGCTGGGAAAGATTGAAGGTGGGAGGAGAAGGGGACGACAGAGGATGAGACGGTTGGATGGCATCACCGACTCAGTGGACATGAGTTTGAGCAAGCTATGTGAGTTGGTGATGGCCAGGGAAGCCTGCTGCCGTCCATGGGGTCGCAAGAGTTGGACACAACTGAGAGACTGAACTGAAGTCATGGAAGCAAGCTAAGTGTGCATCAAAGGATCAAGGTGTGGTGCGTGTATCCAGTGGAATTTACTCAGCCACTGGGGACAGTAAGGCTGGACCTGGACGGCATTATGCTAAGTGAGAAGTCAGACAGAGAAGGACAGACACTGCATGGTCTCACTTGTATGTGGAATTAAAAAAAAAAAAGCCAATCTTATAGAAGAGAGTAGAAACGTGGTTGCCAGGGACTAGAGGAGGGGGAAATAGGGAAAGGTTGGTAAGAGGGCACAAACTTTCAGCTCTGGGATGAATAACGTCAAGGATAATGCAAAGCATGGCGACACTTAGCATAAGGCCCCCCAGGTCCATCCATGTTGCTTCAAATGGCAAGTTTCCATTCTTTTTTTAAGGCTGAGTGGTATTCCGTTATATAGCCAAACCACATCTTCTTTACCCCTTCATCTGTTGATGGAAGGTTCCTAGATTCCCTGGAGAACCAAGACTGACTATTTGTATTTTCCTCCTTTTCCCCTCCCACCTTCCTTCTGACACTTTCTTTTCTCCTTTCACCCTCACATCTCCTTGTCTCCTTCTTCCTTGTCCCTCTTCCTTCCCTCTTAGGGTACTTGACACCCATGTCCCATCGGCTTCCATTACTTTAGGCTGGACAGAAAGTGGTTTCTACCCTCAAGCCCCCTCCCTACTCAGTTCATCAGTATTGTACTAAGGCCCCCACTGGCTAGAGCAGGTGGACAGAATAAGGTGTCCTCGGGTGTGAGTATCCTCTCTTTACACCCCTTCCCCACCTACTGTTTTCCTGAAAGAAGGAGTCTGATCTCATGTGTCTGACTTATTTATCAGAAGCTTCCACTCTCTGGACCAGTGTCTCTAAACTTTTTTATTATGTCCTCAATATAAATACCAAGCTCCCTGAGGCTTGGTTTTCTCATCTGTAAGATGCGGATGATGATAACAAAATATACATCTCAGAGGGCTGTTGGGAGGAGGCAGAGAATTAATACACAAGAAATGGTTATAGTATACTGCCACACAACAACGAGGGCATTTTCTGTAAGCATTGCTCTTGGCAGCATTATCCTGCCAAGGTGCGGCTCCAATCCCATCTCCAGCTGGGGCCAATCCACCCCGGCACCCTCCCATTGCCTCAGTTCTAGTACTAACAAACAAGTAAATTCAAGTCCAGTTTTAGACTGTGAGGTATGTGAAAGTAGGTGGACATCTGAGCGGTTTCTGCACCCCACACTTGTACAGTTTTAAACACAGTAGTACCCTTGGGAAGGAATTCTAGAATCTTAGAATATGGATAGTTTTTATCTGTTTCATTTCTCCCACTCTTAAAACTCTTTAATATTTGCATAATGAAAGTAATGCCAGCTCATTATAATAAATCATAGAATATAAATACGTGTTTGAGTCTCTCCTTTCAATATCCTAGGGTCTCCTCTGCCTGTCATATAACCACACTGATTCATTTAGCTCCTCCATTCTTTCTCGCTTTCACTTATGCAAATGTACATCCACAAAGCACAGGACTTTGGTTTGTTCTTGCAATAAAGAGATCATACTCCATCGATCATTCTAAAAGTCACTTTTGCATTTAATTTGGCTTTGGGATGGAGCATGTGTCTCCAGGTGGCTTTAATAGTTGGCTCAAGTAATTCGCCTCCAACTAAAATAAAGAAATTTAAATTAAAAAAAAAAAAAGTTGGCTCAGGCTGAGCATATGAACCAATCGGGACCCGTGAAAACTGAGGAGATGATTTTCTAGGGGGTTCAGGAAAGGAAAAGTTTTCTTCTTTTTCCTTCCAGAAGCTATCTAAAGTGATATACTCTGCCTTTGGCTGGTGTGATGTGGGCATATGAGCCCTGCCCCAAACCGTAGAAGCCACTGGGTGCCACAAAGAAAGACAACCTAAAGATGAAGCCCATCCTTGGAGAAGCCAGAGCTCCAAGGACAGCAGAAAATGGTGCCAAAGCCTGATCAAACCCTGTCTGAAGCCACATTCCACTGGGCCTCAGTTATACGTACTGAAAAACACGTTGCTTAGCGCGATTTGAGCTGGGCTCCTTGTTGTCTGCCACACACTCCTGGTGTCTTAATTCATGCAGCCACTTTCCATAAGATTTCAGCAGGTTATTTCACTCTATAAGCCTCCTTCTAATATTAATAAGTACCTGGTAGGGTAATTGGGTGTTTAGGGACTGAGGATGTGACCTTTGAGCAAAGACCTGAAGAAGAGAGGCAGCAAGCCGGTGGACTTCTGGGGGGAGGAGTGAGATGGCTGAGGGGGCTGGCAGCACCAGGACCTTGCAAGGGCCAGCAAGGAGGCCAGAAAGAGAAGGGGGGAAGGGGTCAGGTAGCTTTTACCCCAAGCATGAGGGTTTTGAGAAAGAGAGACACAATCCCACTCATTTGTATCACTTTGGCTTGTGTGTGGATTATTGGGGGACTCAAAGCAGGGAAACTGATAAAGAGGGGAAAAAATGCATCCCTCATCCATGTAAACTACTATTATTTAAGGTTGCATAAATGGTACAGAATTGGTGCTGAAGTTCATGTTAGTCCTTGAAGAACTTTTGTTGGGGGTGGGGTATGGCTACCCATCTCCCTTTTATAAAAGATTTTTTGGATGTGGATCATTTTTAAAGTTTTTCTTGAATTTGTTACGATGTTGCCTCTGTTTCAGGTTTTGGTTTTTTGTCCATGAAGCATGTGGGATCTTAGTTCCCTGACCAAGGATTGAATTTGCACCTCCTGAATTGGAAGGTGAGGTCCTAACTGGACTGCCAGGGAAATTCTGCCCTTCCCCTCCTCAAGCCTGATGTTCTAGAGACCAGTGACCCATCCACGGTCGGCAGCTGAAACGTGGGGAGCTGTGTTTTGTCTCTAGTCTCTTCTGGTGGGCATTTCCACTGCCCCCTGTTGCCCCCTTCAGGGTGGAGTCACCCGGCCCTGTCCCTGTTTCCTCATGGCCTTCCAGGATGGAGGCTCTGGGGCAGCTCTGAAGCAGACCTGTCTGCCCAGGAATTCACCTCCAGCAGGAGTGCCAGACAGCAGAACCCCACTTTTGATTTCCACACTGTGCTAGCTGATGAGCTGAAACTTCCTGGTGTGCCTCCTTTACTGGTTGAGTCAAGATGTGGGAAAGTGAAAATTAGTGCCATATGAGGTCTCCTCTGAGTTCCTTCTCAGGAGAACAGAAATTTACTACAAAGTGTGCAAATATGAATAGAGTTTTTGGCTATTTGCTTTCTGTAAATTAAAAACATTCAGAAATCAGTGGGAGAATGAGCCCAGTATATGGTGTGAGATCCATTAGTAAAAGTTTGAATGAGAATCATCAACAATTGCCCTCCCACCCTGTTAATGCATCCTGTACTCCAGCCCTGCTCTCTCCTTTCTCTGAACACAAGGAAATTCATCACACCTCCAAGACTTTGACCCCATTCGGAAAGCTTTTCCCTCTGCCTGGCAGATTTCCATTCATCCTTCAAAACCTGGCCCAAGAGTTGTATTACTGATGGGTGGACATCCAGTCTTTGCTTGATTGCTTCCATTAACAGGAAACTCACTACCACAAGGGGGTTGTGTCTCAGCTGACTTGCTCTGCTAAAACAGATTACCATAGACTGGGTGGTGTAAACATCAACATTTATTCCTCAGTCTCAGAGCCTGGAAGTCCAAGACCAGAGTGCCAGCATGGTAGGGTCCTTAGTTTCTTCCTGGATTACATGGCAGGTTTCTTGCTGTATCCTCACATTGTGAGGAGAGAGCAAGCTCGGTCCCTTCATCCCATTATAGGGCACAAATCCCATTGTGGGGGCTCTAATCCTTTGACTTCTTCCAAACCCAATTACTTCCTAAAGGCCTCAGCTCCAAAAGTCATCACACTGGGAGTTAAACCTTCAACATACCAATTTAATTCTATGGACACTTGGTCCATGGCAGACTGACTGGTTTAGGCCTCTCTCCTGGACCCTCCCAACTCCTCTCCATTTTCATTTCCATCCTAGCATCCACTATGCTGTATCTGCTGTGTCTGTCTCCTTGAGACCAAGTATCCTCCCTTGTTCATTTCTATGTCCCCTATATGTTAGCACTGGCCTGACTTGGAAAATGTACTTAACAAGTGTTTGTTGACTGGCTGACTTACTGACCAAATAAAAGATGGAATGAAAGAAATATGGTAAGCAAATGCTATCACCTTTCTTCATCCTTTAGTTCTTAGAGCTATCATGATATTTACAGGAGTTGAAAACATTCCATTTTTTCACTTTTTAGACTACAGCAGCATCAGTTTTTCAGCCAGATCTCAGATGATGAGACTTAGCCACCATCTCTGTGATTGTGTACTCCCTGGGGTCAGCGTCAGGCTCGGCATGGCATGAAAAGTGTACGGACGTGAGAAATGGACCATAAAGAAGACTGAGTGCCAAAGATTGATGCTTTCAAACTGTGGTACTGGAGAAGACTCTTGAGAGCCCTTTAGACAGTAAGGAGATCAACAGCCAATCCTAAAGGAAATCAACCTTGAATATTTATTGGAAGGACTGATGCTGAAGCTGAAGCTCCAATATTTTGGTCACTGCTTCAGAGAGCCAACTCACTGGAAAAGATTGACGCTGGGAAAGATTGAAGGCAAGAAAAGGGGGAAGCAGAGGATGAGATGGTTAGATAACACCACTGTCTCAATAGACATGAGTTTGATCAAACTCCAGAAGAGAGTGAAGGACAGGGAAGCCTGGTGTGCTACAGACTATGGGGTTGCAAGGAGCAGGACACAACTTAGTGACTGAACAATAACAACAATCTGTGCATTTGGGGGAAGGGCACTTGAAACTCTACACGCTAAGGATGTGTCACTTATCTGTGCCATGGAACTGGGGGATAGGATGATGGAGATTTTACAGGGCTAAAGTTCCATCCACAGCCCCTGCACTGGGGTATAATTACTGATGCACAGAATCAACTCAGTATTACCAGCAGCAGTGACTCCTACTTTGAAGACTGATTCCTGCATTTTCCTTACATATTCCAGGAGGAAGCATCCTGAATTTTGCTGTATTTTCACTTGCTTCTCCTGCAGCCATATTGCACAAGTGTCTGTTCCTGCTCCACCATGCCCCCTCCCTTCCCTTCCCCCGCTTCAGCTCCTGAAATGAAATAACCTTAACTCTGTGTGGATATTTACCAAATGAAGGAGGACAGTGGAGTGATCTCACTGGGACCAACAAGGCCACAGCCTGGAAGAAGATGAGATTCTGCTTGGGAGGGGTAGTCAACCCAGTGGCAGGCTTTATTCAGTGCAGAGTAAGTTCTCTTTAGATCTGTCCTCAGAAGCCAAGATTGGACTTCAGGTAGTAGCCATCAGAGGGCGCTAGACCAGAAGTTAGGATGGCAAGAACCCCTGTGTAAGAGACGATCTTCTACCACATCATTTTTTTGCCTTGTTTCCTTGAAATTCAGAGTCAAGTCTCGTATGAACATCTGTCTCCATCTTAGCTGGTTTACAGGATGTACAACGTGCCTAAGCCAGAGGTCAGAGGGGTGCTGCTGAAAGATGCAGCTGGATGCCCAAGGATGCTCAAGAGGATGAGAACCCTGGCTGGGGATCCAGCTGCCCCACCCATGGCAGGCCCCAGAGCTCACTGCTGATGAAGCTAATAATATCTGTACTTCCAAGATGCCGGTGTGATAGAACCCTGGATGCCAACCCTCCCCTTAGGATCATGCATCCTGAACACTTTTCCTTCCTCCTACTTCTCTTCATGGAGATCATACTGAACTTGCTTCAGGACAGTGGCAGAAAGAGAGAGAAAAAAGGAAGGAAGGAAGGAAGGAAATAAAAAAGAAAGAAAAAGAAAGGGAGAGAGAGAGAGAGAAACAAATCAAATTCTAGGGTACCAGCTTATTCAGGCTTCATCTGGCTTTACTGCAGTAGGAAGACTGACTGTGTGAGGGCAGGCCTTTGCCTGATGTAGAATGAAATGACCCTCTGATTTTCTTCTGCTTTATTTGCTTTGGTTTCCTTTCACTTGTTGGTCATGGGGTAGGAAGGCAGGGCAATCAAGACAATCTGTGTGATCCCAGATCTCCTTAGGCAGAAGAGAACAAAAAACTGGGAACAAGAAATGCAACAGGCCTGGGATTTCCTAAGCTCCTAGACTGAGACTTTGGGGAATTCCCAGCTGCAGTCCATGGGGTCATAAAGAGTCAGACACAACTAAAAGACTGAACAACTCAGCTGAGATGAGTTTCAATACCTTCCCCCAGATATACTGTGTTTCATAAAATCTGCCCAGCCTTCACATCCTATTTGAGTTGACCCTGCTTAAACACCACCTCACTCAAGGCTTTTGAATGAGCTCAACAGTTCTGTGTTTTCCTCCTTTCTCTACTTCTGTGGCTTTTAATGTTAAATCACTAAGTTTGGTTAATTAGTTACTAGCATAGCCAAGGCTACCTGACCAATGTGCTCCCCTTCCATATGTATGTTGGTATGTGATTTTACACAGTCATACAAATTGCAATGAATCAGGTGCAGAGAGGCTTTTAGAACACTTTCTCAGCCATGATCTGCTCTTTGCAAGGACTCTGAGGGGCACTGGGATAGAGATATCTTTTGACACTTAGTATCCCTTTCCACTCCTTTCTTTCCTGCCCCCTGTATTATAAGGACAAGAAAGAGAGAGAGAGAAACAAAAAAACATGTCTTGACTCTCTTGCAGCTAGGGTTCTGGGCAAGATTTAGATGCTGCCATTCAAATGCATGCTGTTCAAATGCACTCAGGCAAGATTTGGAATGGGGTTTCCCTGGTGGCTCAGACAGTAAAGAATCCACCTGCAATGCGAGAGACCTGGATTTGATCTCTGGGTCAGGAAGAGCCCCCTGGAGGAGGGCAGGGCTACTTACTCCAATATTCTTGCCTGGAGAATCCTCATGGATAGAGGTGCCTGGCAGGCTTCAGACCACGGGGTCACAAAGAGTTGGACATGACTGAGTGACTAGCATAGCACACGGTTTGGAAGTAGAAAGTAAGCCAAGGGAGAAAGCCATTTGAAGGCTGGAGTTACACTATCTCAGGCCAAGGAAGTATGCATGTCACCAAACCAGAAGCTAGGGGACAGAACTGACACCTACCCATCCCTGTTGCCTTCAGAGGGAGCACAGCCCTGCAGACATCATGACCTTGGATTGCAGTCTCCAAGACTGTGAGAAAATACATCTCTGCTCTTGATTGCCTCTCAATTTGTGGGACTTTGTTCCAACACCCCTGGGAAGCTAATACAGGAGGGTATTTATTGGAGGGTCATGAGAGATTCCTTACACAGGGTCTTCAGGACCTTAGACATCACATTGTACTAGACACTTCCTTCCACTCCCAGCAGTCTTCAGCAAGAATCTCAATACAGCCCTCCCAAGGATCCCAGTATAGCTTTAAACTGCATCCTAAGCTTAAACTCTTGGAACCCTATCTAGAATAATGACACTAACTCTTGGCTCCTCAGACTTAGCAGAAATACCTCTGCCCCTAAATTTGCCCTGGTGGTTCTCCCTACTTCCATCTCAGCTGTTCCAATCTCTGTATCTCAGGCTTCAGCATCAACACAAGCCTTCTGTTAATTTCCTGGATTCTCTTCCTGCCAAGATGGAGATGGCATGGCACACACAGTGTTCTGATGAGAGGGATGGGGGTGTCGCTGTTGCTGGATATTGCCATTTTGGGGAGCACTCATCACAATTATCAACAAATATGTTAGCAACAGATGGAAAGGCAATTCTTCAAAATGAGTCCAGTGAGTGCGTGCTCTGAAATATTGTCTATTAATAGAAAACTTGAGGTATAGTAAAGCCAACAGATTAAGAGACAACTGCCGTTGAAAAGATAAGCCTGTTATTCATGGTTCCTAAGAGGAAGGGACACATCATACCATTGGGGGTCACCCCGGGGAAGCACCAGGGTCGGTCATGAGACACAGGGACAAGGGAGAAAATGTGATCAAGAGCCTCTCTGGTGGTCTCTGTGGGAAGGAACAGGAGAGGCAGGGCAGGCAGGCTTAGGACTGGCTAGTCTGAATAATTTCAGGAGTTTCTGGGGGCACAGGACTGTCCCTGGTCATCTGGGTCCTGGCACAGGGAAGCTTAGGGAAAGTGGACAGTGGCCTGGAGTGTGCAAAAGTCAAGCATCCGCATATAGGAAATAAAAGACACAGTGAATACAATGAGAAAACAAATTCACTTTGCTGGTGTGCCTTTACGAAAGATCCTAAAGCTCTGGGTGAGGTTTCTGACCCCCACGTGTTCATCCCAAGGCCACTGAGATGAGTTCTACACTTCATAGACAGCTGTCCTGAGACCACTGGAGCTTTCTCACTGGCCTTCTGGAATGTTCTGTTGCTCTTCCCAAGGCTCTGTTGACCTCATGCATGCTACAGGATCCAGAAAGCCCTCCCCCCTCCTCCTCCCCAGCCTCACTGCCCTGGTGTTCCTGCATAGCTTCACCCTGTCCTGCCCAGCACTGGCCTTGCTGGGTCTGTATCACTCTATCCCTCCCTCAGCCCTGGCTACACCTTAGAACCACCTGGTAACTTTAAAAATCCCACTTTCTCCTGCAAGATGAGTCAAATAGGACTTCTAAGTTTGGCCCTTGGCATTGGCACTCTTTATAGTTCCTAGGTGATGTGCAGCCATGGCTGAGAAACACTACCCCAGGCTGAGGCTCTTGGCCACAGGGGCTCTGTGTCCTTGGGTCACCTGGCACAATGCCTGGCCTATGGCAGGTCTGCAAAATGAAGGAATCACTCTTTTGCATACAGAAGAGGAAAAAGCTACAGCTGTCTCTTGGTATCTTCAAGGGACTAGCATCAGGACGCCCACTGATACCAAAATCTTTGGATGTTAAAATCCCTTGTATAAAGTGGTGTAGAATTTACCACTTGGGCACACCTACCCAAGTTTTTTTCAACTTTTAATACCTAATACAATGCAAATTCTATATAAATAGTCATAAATACAATGTATATGTTATATAAATAGTTGCCAGCCTTGAATTCAAGTTTTGTTTTTTGACATTTTTTGGAATTTTTTTCCTCAAATGTTTTTTGATCTGAGATTGGCTGAATCTGAGAACGTGGACCCCTCAGCTGCAGAAAGCTAACAGTATATGGTCAGTAAATTTGAACAAGAGCCTTCAGTGACACTCAGGGCAAAATGCAAGCACTGCCCTTCTGTCTCTGTCTCCCAGTTCTTTGCCCATTTTGAGGGAAGTCAAACTCCAATACTTTGGCCACTTGATGTGAAGAGCTGATTCATTTGAAAGACCCTGATGCTGGGAAAGATTGAGGGCAGGAGGAGAAGGGGAAGACAGAGGATGAGATGGTTGGATGGCATCATCGACTCAATGGACATGAGTTTGGGTAAACTCCGGGAGTTGGTGATGGACAGGGAGGCCTGGCGTGCTGTGGTCCATGGGGTCGCAAAGAGTCAGACACACTGAGTGACTGAACTGAACTGAAAGCTCCTCAGTGATGCTTTCAAACTATGGTGCTGGAGAAGACTCTTGAGAGTCCCTCAGACAGCAAGGAGATCAAGCCTAAAGGAAAGAGTCAATCCTAAAGGAAACCAACCTTGAGTATTCATTGGAAGGACTGATGCTGAAGCTGAAGCTTCAATACTCTGGCCACCTGATGTGAAGAGCCGACTCACTGGAAAAGATCCCAATGCTGGGAAATATTGAAGGCAAAAAGAGAAAGGGGAGGCAGAGGATGAGATGGTTGGATGGCATCACCAACTCAATGATCATGAGTTTGAGCAAGTTCTGGGAGATAGTGAAGGACAGGGAAATCCTGGAATGCTGCAGTCCATGGGAGTCTCAAAGAGTTGGACACACTGAGCAACTGAACAAAAATAACAAGTTCCTCATGTGTTAAGACCAGCACCCCTACTTGTGCTAGTGACTCTCCCCTTTCTATGAGCATCTTGCAGATGACTGCATTAATCTCTGCAGTTCTTCCCCCCTCTTGGGATCCATCCTTCTTGGGATGCAACTTGGCAGTGCCCAACCCCCTAGTTGGTTGGGTGTTGTGACTTGCTTTGCCCACTGAGGTGGCAGCAAATGTGACACAGGCAGAGGCTGAGTGACTGGACTTTCCCTGCTCCTTCTCCTGCTCTGGCCATGCAAGGTCACATGGGGCTGACTTGCCAGAGGATGAGCCCTGAGCTGCTGGGCTGAGCTGTCTAGTCAATGAACCAAAGTCATGGTGTACCAGCAAGCAGCCCGGTGAACCCCAGACACGGCAGTGAGCACAGCCAATGTCACTGCAGCTGCCTAGCTGACCCTGTTGGACCTCAGTCTTAGGAGCAAGCCCTGCCTAGGAAAGCTTCAGAGACCTGTGAGCTTAACTGGGTGCACGTTTGTGCCATTATATTCAGGTGGTTATTCACCACCCAGCATCATTGTACCACGAGAAAACTAAATGCAGTCCCTTCCCTTCCCCCACAGTTTACATGCCCATTTTCTCAAGCACTTTGCCCTCAGCCCTAAAGCACTCTCGGCTCTTCTCCCCATACTACTCTAGCATGCTACCTCTTCCTTCAGCTTCCTGTTACCTCCAGGAATGGTCTCCTCCGGGCTTCCCAGGTGGCGTTAGTGGTTAAGAACCTGCCCGCCAATGTAGGAGACTTAAGAGACGTGGGTTCGATCCCTGGGTCAGGAAGGTCTCCTGGAGGAGGGCATGGCAACCCATCCCAGTATTCTTGCCTGGAGAATCCCACGGACAGAGGAGCCTGGTGGGCTACAGCCCACGGGGTCGCAAAGAGTTGGACATGCCTGGGTGACCGAGGATGCATATGCTATCTCTCTGCTTTTGCTGTTAGCCAAGAGAGCCCAATCTCAAAGGAGAATTAGGGCCCATTCCAGGAGATGAATCCAGCCTGCAGGACAGGAAAGCAGGGCAGACACTGGGGGAGCAGAGTCTTCCATAAGTCTTGGATTTTGTTTACCCAACAGATTTTGAACATTTTTAATAAAAATATAAATGCAGTTATTTAATTATGCTTTTGGAAGGAATGATGCTAAAGCTGAAGCTCCAGTATGTTGGGCCACCTCATGCGAAGAGCTGACTCATTGGAAAAGACCCTGATGCTGGGAGGGATTGGGGGCAGGAGGAGAAGGGGATGACCGAGGATGAGATGGCTGGATGGCATCTCGGACTCAATGGACGTGAGTCTGAGTGAACTCCGGGAGTTGGTGATGGACAGGGAGGCCTGGCGTGCTGCGATTCATGGGGTCGCAAAGAGTTGGACACGACTGAGTGACTGAACTATGCTTCATTGTAAACACAGCAACCAACTTGTTCTCTGAGAAAACATTTAATGAGATTCATCAGCAAACTCTTTAAATAGGAACACACAGTTATCTGTTCTGTAAACTTTTTTAAATGCAGTTAACAAAAGTCTAAGGAGATCCAATGTACGGAATGGTGATTGTAGCTAATAAGGCTGTATTGCGGAGTTGAAATTTGCTAAGAAGGTAGACTTAAATGTTCTCACTATTGACACAGTAAAAATCCAACTATGAGTGGTGATGGATATATTAATTACCTTGATTGTGGAGTTGATTTCACAATGTATATGTGAATTAAATCATCATGTTGTACACCTTTCAAAAATCACATTGTACAACATATTGTACTACGTACATACAGTTTTTATTTTCCAATAACACCTCAATAGAGCTGGAGGGAAAAGAAAGGCAACAATGACTAAGAAAGAAAAAAAAAAGAAAAGCTAATGAGATTCTATCTGCTGTCATAAATCAGAGAAAGGAAAACCATGGTCACAGCCTCCTCTCCTGTCCTCTCCTGGGGAGGAGACTTGTGTTTTCTGAGAATCTCTGCTCCTGATTTTCCTTCTGCACTTTCTGAAAAGGCACCCACTGGATGCTGAAGCTGAAAGAGGGGAGGGTATCAGCCACTCACTTCTTAGTATGAAATAGTGTTCAGTGCTCCATTCCCACACCAAGCTTGATAAAATAGGAGCTTAGAGAAGAGAGAGAAGGGTCCAGTAAGAGGTGCTTGGGGAGTGTGCAGAATGCTGCAAAACCACAGCGCAGGGTCAGGACACTGTATAAGGGGATGGTGAAGGACAGGGTGTGGTGTTGGAGAAGACTCTTGAGAGTCCTTTGGACTGCAAGGAGATCCAACCAGTCCATCCTAAAGGAGATCAGTCCTGGGTGTTCACTGGAAGGACTGATGCTGAAGCTGAAACTCCAATACTTTGGCCACCTAATGAGAAGAGCTGGGAAGGGTCATTGCAAAAGACCCTGATGCTGGGAAGGATTGAGGGCAGGAGGAGAAGGGGATGACAGAGGGTGAGATGGTTGGTTCTTAGTATGAAATAGTGTTCAGTGCTCCATTCCCACACCAAGCTTGATAAAATAGGAGCTTAGAGAAGAGAGAGAAGGGTCCAGTAAGAGGTGCTTGGGGAGTGTGCAGAATGCTGCAAAACCACAGCGCAGGGTCAGGACACTGTATAAGGGGATGGTGAAGGACAGGGTGTGGTGTTGGAGAAGACTCTTGAGAGTCCTTTGGACTGCAAGGAGATCCAACCAGTCCATCCTAAAGGAGATCAGTCCTGGGTGTTCACTGGAAGGACTGATGCTGAAGCTGAAACTCCAATACTTTGGCCACCTAATGAGAAGAGCTGGGAAGGGTCATTGCAAAAGACCCTGATGCTGGGAAGGATTGAGGGCAGGAGGAGAAGGGGATGACAGAGGGTGAGATGGTTGGATGACATCACTGACTCAATGGATATGAGTTTGAGTGAACTCAGGGAGTTGGTAATGGACAGGGAGGTCTGGCGTGCTGCAGTTCATGCAGTTGCAAAATCGGACATGACTAAGCGACTGAACTGAACTGAATGACAGGGAGGAAATCTGAAAAATGGGAAAGGGCTGAGGTGGAGAGGTGAGGCCGAGTGCAGAAGGGGAGGATGGAAAGGATGGGTGCGGATCCAGGAACTCAGGAGTGAGGGAACACAGAGAAGGCGGTGTGAGCTGTGGCACAAAGCTATGGCGTTGGTCAGGAACTGTGGCATCAGGCAGGCCCAGCTACCCCAGGGGCTCCTGAATCTCGTTTCTTTGTAGATGAAGCGGTTGAATTGCTCCTATTGCCTGGTGTTCCTGTCTTGATTTTGCTTTCCAGAAGGAAAGCTGCCCAGGGCCTGAAAGGTCTTTGTCCCAAAGTCTCTCTCAGTCAGCAGGCAGGGCTCCAAGTATTCCAGCCAGAACCCTGCTTCCCAGGCCCCTGGCTTCCAGGACAGCCCGGCCAGGGGTCCTGCATCACCCAGCCTGGGCCTCCACCTGCCTCCATCTGACCTGCTTCTGTGGTCTGAGCAGAGAGAGGATAGGGGAGGCTGAGTCCTACAAGCTCACACAGCCCTCATGAGCACCTCTTATGTCTCGGTGCTGGGACAGCAGCTGACCTTCACCGTCTCGTCTTAGACCTTCACTGCCCTGCCAGGTGGTATTACTTCTGCTGTGTGACCTGCCCAGAGACACACAGCTAGTTGGGGGACCAGCTGAGACTCAGGTCTGGGGTTCCTGACTTTTACATACAAACTGGGGACCCTGATTTGCATCCTTGGCTCCGCCCAGTTTTCCCTGGCATCCTGAGCTTGTCCTTGCCCTTCCGTCAGGAGCCCAGGGATTTCAACCACTGCCCCAAGGCATTTGGTCTGGTTTTAGTCTCTGGTGGGAGATTGGAGTGCTGATAATCCCATCCACCATTCCCACTCTGCCTCCCAATACCAAGGGGTTTACACAGTAAGGTAGGATTCCCTGAGACACATGAGTCCTAGAAAGGCTTCGAGCCACAGCGTCAGCCACAGCGTCCCAGCCTCGGGGAGGGAGGTCTAGCACAGCCATGTGGAAGAGTTGACACATTCATCTCTGGATGATTCAGCAGCATCTCATGGATTTTTCCCCACCTGCTCACTCCAGCCCACCCTCCCCCAAACCCTTGAGGGATTAGTTTCTGTAAGAACATCAGTGAATTAAGTCTTCAAGTCCGCCATTATTGGCCTTGGCTTTACAGCCAATGGCAGCTATATATTGGCAGTGGACTGCAGCGGACTGTCCGTCATTGCTGGGTTGTACCCAGGATTCGCGGTCCTAACTTGGTTGGATACCACATCCCGAGGGTTGACTCAGAACACCAAGGCCCAGGTTCTCTAAAGCAGAGTCTGTCCTCTGCTTCTTACCAAGCCCCCCAGGGGATTCTGATAAGACCAGAGTCAGAGAGCCACTGACAGGGAACTATCTCCATGGACCAGCAGTGTCAGGCTCAACTGGGAGCGGTGAGAAATGCAGAGTCTCAGATCCAACTCAACCTACTAAATCAGTTTAAGAAGCTGCCCTGACTCCCCATGAAAGCTTAAGAAGCCTGGGTGAGGAAAGGCTTTAGCAGATTACTGATGATTGATATCTAACTCACCAAGCATATTCTATCCCACTTGATCCCATGACAATCAGGAATGTGGCTACCATTTTGTCTGTTTTACTGAAGAAGACGTGGAGGCTTTGAGAGGTGAGTGTGAGTGACTTTTCTGAAGCCCTTAGGTTCGCAGGTCAGGGGGCAGGGGTGGGGAGACTCAAAGCCTCCAACCTTGTATCCCATTCCCACTTCTGCCCTGTCATTCTCACACCAGGATGTGAACAATGATGTCTTTGGATGTGAACCTTCAGACACGCTGGACTTGACTCATCACGGCAGGACACAGATCAGAAATTTACACAGGTGTCCGTTCACTAGGATTGAAACAAAAAAGGCTTTCTAGTCAACCCTAAAATCCAACTCACCAGGACCTGCCCCTGCCCCAGATTCCCAGAACCTCAAAATTGCCACTGAAACAGTCTCTAGAAAGCATTCATAACAGGCTTACCATGCTCATCCAGCAATATGTTGTCTGGCTTGATGTCTCTGCAAGAGAAAACAGAGAAGCTGAAAATAGGACTCCTTGAGTGCATGGAGGAGCACATGTCAAGCATGACAGCTGGGAACAAACCCCTGACAACACCCAGTGTGCTTGTCTCTGCCCAGCCTGAAGGCTCAGACAGCAAGCAGGACACTTGTTATTATGAAAGCAGAGCCCCGTGTCCTTGCTTTCCTTTTCTTTTCCTGGAACTGCAAGTGGATTGCGTGAGTACATTTTTTCCTGAATGTTTTAATGATGTCTGGCCAGTTGACTCCCAGGAGTGACTGCTCACTGAGCCCTGGGTCTCTTCAGTGAGTACAGACACTTTTGCTTCCTGGTGGAATTTAGCCCTCGCCCCTCGGTAGGTACTAACCTCCCAGGTTTAATGGCCTTTGTTCCATAGACCTGGGGGCTGCAGCTCTAGGAGGGTCAGTAATTTGTCCAGGTCAGAGATGGACCACAGCCTCTGCTGGTTTTTGTATGATCTCAGGAGATGGGACATTTATTATAAAGAAGTGAATGGAGCATGTGTTTCTAAAATCTGTGATTTTAATATGGAGCTTCGGAAAGCACATGCACGTTCATGATGAGTAAATTAGGGTGGAAGGTGTCAATTTAGTTTCTTGAAAGATCACACCCAGCAATCAGCCAGTTTTTGCAGTTTGTGAGCTTAGGAGGGTTTCTACATTTTTAAAGGATTGTAAAGAGCAAAAGAAGACACACATGTAGCACATGAAGCAAAAATGAAAAGAAATGTATAACACACACTGATGTGGCCCTCAAATCTGAAATAGTTATTGTCTGGTCCTTTTAGAAGGTTGCTGATCCCGTTTAGGGCTTCCCTGCTGGCTCAGATGGTAAAAAAAATCTGCCTGTAATGCAAGAGACCCAGGTTTGATCCCTGGGTCAAGAAGATCCCCTGGAAAAGGGAATGGCAACCACTCCAGTATTCTTGCCTGGAGTATTTCATGGACAGATGAGCCTAGTGGGCTATAGTCCATGGGATCGCAAAAAGTCCAACACAACTGAGCAACTAACACTTTCAGGGTAACACAGTGGGCCATGTGCAGCAAAATCTGAGCTAGGCAGTTTCTGAAAAGTTCAGCTTTCCTCATCCTTAAAGCAAAGGGCTCCCAACTCCAAGCTGTGCTTTTTAAAGGCAGGGGCTTTACTTTCTTCACTTTTTGCACTTTCAGCATGGTGCTTGTAACCAGCAGACACTGTCAGAGAAAAACCAGGACAGTACTTTAAGCAATGAAGATAGATTTTCTTCAACAGCAATCACCAAAGGGGAAAAGGGATCTCAGCATAGAACTGGGCTTCATTCCGAACACAGTGTGGACAAGTGGGAATTTGAAGCTGAGGAGGTAGGGGTTGGTGGATGGAAAGTCACTAACTTTTCATCAGTATTCTTGCTGAGGGCAGGCCAGGGCATCAAACCACCTGGTGGATGAGCAACCTGATCAGAGGATGAGTTTGGGAGGATGGTGGATTATGGCTAAACCGATTTAGCGAAGGTAACAGTGAAAGTCGCTCAGTCGTGTCTGACTTTTTGTGACCCCATAGACTATACGGTCCATGGAATTCTCCAGGCCAGATTACTGGAGTGGGTAGCTGTTCCCTTCTCCAGAGGATCTTCCCAATCTGGGGAACTAATTCTGGTCTCCCACATTGCAGGCAGATTCTTTACCAGCTGAGCCACCAGGAAAGCCCAAGAATACTGGAGAGGGTAGCCTATGCCTTCTCCAGCAGATCTTCCTGACCCAGGAATTGAACTGGGGTTTCTTGCATTGCAAGCAGATTCTTACCATCTCAGCTATCATGGAAGCCCCTAAACTGACTTAGTAGGTTTTTACTAAGACTGGACAATGCAGAAACCAACATGGAAGTCCAAAAGATGAAGCCCGGTTTCAAAAGAACTCAGAAGAGCCTGAGCAGAGATTTAGAGAGAAGAGAATCTTTATCAACACACAAGAAACAGGGAAGAATGAATTTGAGGGAAACACAGCCTTGGAGAAACTGAGTTGACACTTTCAGCTCTGATTTACACACCATTAGCAAGCACACACTTTCCAAAGTGTTGTATTAAAGCCATAGATTTTAGAAATGCAAGCCCCACTCACCCATTTAGAGTCAATGTCAAATCCTTTGAGACTAATGAGGGCTTTCTTTGAAATAAAAAGTGACTGCTCCAGAGTTTATCAAATAGCAATTCTACCTGAAAACACAACGTGCTTATTTGAAACCATATGAGGCAATGTCTGCAGCTTTGGGGGAAGAAAGAAACACTCAATCCATATATTTAAATTTTCATTTTATTGTGACTTTTCCCACCATGAATACTGATGGGCATTAAGCCAATGAACTCCATGCTGCCAAGTTCACCAACATCCCTGGTGAACAGAGATGGGTTGTTAATGGAGCCCCCAGGGGAAGGATGAACTTGAGAACTCACACAATTAAAACAAAAGGCAGGAGACCTGGAGTCAAGTGTTTGTGGTTCAAATCGGCAAATACTTGGCCCTTGTCTAGGGCCTACCCTGGGAGTGTTTCTTCAAGAAAAGTGAGAAAAGGGAAAATAGATACTTGTTGAGAATGAAAACAGCTGTGAATGTGAAAGAGCATCCTTTCTTTAAGGTGTCACTGGACGAGGGTGACCTTGTCTGGGGCCTGGGGATCTCAGAAGAAGAGGTGGCCGTGGACCACAAGCCTGGACCCTAATGGCTGCAAGGTCCTTGACCCGAGCTGCTGCCTCCCCTGATGCTGAGCGGGCCCTGTCTTGGGTTTTCTAACCACTTCTCTCCAGTCCTTCCTTCTTCATCCTTCATTCCTCCTTCAATTCCTTCCTTTTCCTTCTGGGGACATTCCTCAAGTGCTTCCTCCTGGCATATCTGGGCAGAGAGCTTGACCTGCAGAGGCTCCAGACATAGTTCCTCCCCTCCAGAAGCTCAGACTCAGTGGGAAGGGGAGGGGAGACACACAGGTGGGAGGCTCAGAAGCCACAGTACAGACCAGCCATGGAGCCCAGAGAAGAGAGAACAGCCAGCTGGGGATCACATGGACCAGTGGGGACCAGGATGGCAGAACCAAGAAAAGATGGGGCAGTGGTGGCAGGCCTAAGGAGAGGCGACTGGTATAGGTGGGTGAACAGCATCCCCCCAGAATTCAGAATACTTAGGACCTCAGAACATGATGCTATTTTGAGTCATGGCCTTTGCTCCTCCAAGGAATTAGTTAAGGATCTCAAGATGAAATAGCCCTGAGTTTGGGGCTGTCTGTCATCTTAGAAAGGAGAGAGGGCTTTGGTCACAGACACAATGGGGAGAAGAGGTCATGTCTAGACAGAGGCAGAGTCTGGAGTGATGTGGCCACAAGCCAAGGAGAACCAGCAGCTCCCAGAAGCTGGAAGAGGAAGGCAAAGATTCTCTCCCAGAGCCTCTGGAGAAGGGTGGCCCCACGGGCACCTGAATTTCAGCCTTCTGGCCAGAACTGTGAGGTCACAGATTTACATGTTTTGAAGCCACCGATTTTGTGAGAATTTGCTGCAACAGCCACAGGAAACTACATGCCTAATGGAGCAGAAGGAGAGCTTATGGAGGAGGTGGGTAAATGTCAAGCTCCAATCAGAGTCCCTCAGTGACCATGGTGTGACCTTGGAGAGGACCACCGTCCATTAGAGCCCATTAGAAGGTCCCTGTTTGTGGTCTTTTACATCCTGAGGACCAAACAAGGGCAGAGGTATGAGTGACTTGGCTTTCTAGGTGGCGCTAGTGGTAAAGAAGGGACACAGGGTCCTTCGATCTCTGGGTCAGGAAGACCCCTTGGAAAAGGAAATAGCAACCCACTCCAGATTCTTGCCTGGAGAATCCCCATGGACAGAGGGGCCTGGTGGGCTACAGTCCATGGGGTTGCAGCCTCGGACATGACTGAAGGGACTTAGCACGCACGAGTGACTTGGTAAACTAGACCCCACAGCTCCAAGGAAAGAGGGTGTTCTGTGTGGGCGAGTCCTACTCAGAAGCAACCTGCCTGAGTCCCCACGCCCGCACCTCTCGCTGTTGGGGTGAACCCCCTGAACCTCGGCTTCCCTTGTGGTGTGGATAAACTGTCTGACACATGTTCTGCATCAGCTCTCGGCACACAGGGGAATCAGCGATCCTCAGGTGTCCCCTCCATGGTCCCTGGGGCCACGACAGTGGACAAGACAGAGCCAGTCAAATGGAGCTCGCTTCCAGGAGGGGGGCAGGAGTGAGAAACGGACACGACCCCAAGCTGGGACAAGTACTCTGAGAAGAACAAATCAGGGTCTAGAAAGGAGACCTGCTTTGAGTAGGTGGCCATGGAAGGGCTTTCAGAAGATGTAGCATCAGGTTGACATCTGAATGGCCAAGAAAGAGAAAGTCTGATATGACCCAGGAGCAAGCTCTCATTTTGCCAATGAAGGCATAGAAGGCTGAGAGGGTGAATGGTTTAAACCTGTGACATCCATCCAGCTGAGGGGACAAGACAAGGTGGCAGGGTCATCTCGATGATTGCAGGCTGTCAGACTCATCCTGGCAGGCCTGAATACAGGAGCCTCCCTTGCCGGCCGCCCTGTGCGAGCAGCTACATGGCAGGGGCCTGCAGGCACTTCTAGAAACAGAGTGTCAGCAAGGAAACAGGGACTTCACTCCTGTAGCCACCAGGGACAGAATTCTGTCAACAACCAGGAGACCTTGGGACAGATCCAGAAAGATCCAGAAAGGAAGGCAGCCTAGTGGGCTCCAGGATTGAAGGTTTGTGACACCCTGAGCAGAAGGGCCAGCTAAGCTGTGCACCAACTCCTGACCCCAGGGAAACTGAGGAAATAAATGTGAAAAGCCTCCCCTTTAGAGAAACTTGTTCTGCCATGATAAAAGACTGCTACGAGAGCAAATGATCTTGGGCAGCATACTCTGAGCCTCGCTCACCTAATCTGGAAACTGGGAATGACGGTTCCTATCTGACAGTGGCTACGGGGTGTATACACGGAGGTGCTATCATGGGAGGCTTAGTGGGGCTCCCGGTGCATAAGCAATGCTTAAATAAACAACAATGAAGGTTCTATCATTGTTCTTTAAAAGGAGCTTCTTAAGCTTTTACAAAGTGAATTAGGTCTTTTTCATAGGAAACTCACCAGGCAGACTTGCAAAACCTTACAGAGCAGCCAGGAGCCTGAGTCATTCAGGATTTAATAAGAATAGCATTTATGGGCAAAGCATCTTATCGGAACCTCTAGGTTAGCGGGTTCCAGGGCCATTTCCTCTGGTTCTACTTTTCACATTGACTGTATCTCAGCTCAAGCACGTCATCCAGCCGAAAATCAGCCCTTGGGTTCGGAAAGGGCATCAGAAGCACTGCATGGATGGGCAAGTTTGCGACGATGTTTTCTGAGGACAGACCCATAATTTCAGAGCTGGGCAAAATGACGCTTTGATGGAAAGTGTGCTTGCAAAGGCTATAAAACCTGGTTTTGCTTTTGAATTATCCACCAGCCCTCCAATAAAACAAACCATAAAATGTCAGCCGGGCTATTTAAAAAAAAAAAAAAACAGCACAGAAATGGCTCTGATTCAGACTGCAAAAAAGGGCCATGGGGACATATCTGCAAGTGTCCCTTTGCTGGGGGTCTCTGAGTGTCTGCAATCTTATGCAGCAATAAAGACAAATGAAAACCTGCTGGAAAAGGAGCCACATCTGTCAAATGAACATCTGTGGATATTTTACCCCCTAGGGAAAAAGAACGTGCGGTTGACATCATGGAGGAGGAAAGGGAGATGGACAGGAGAGGCCATGTTTCTATCCCAAATCTGCTGGTCCTGAGGTCTTGGCACAACGCCCAGGGTAGAGTCTCAGGTTCCCCATCTATAAACTGGTAATAACATGTACTCCTGGTAGTTATGGTGAGGATTTGATAGCGTCAGTTGTTTTTATTCTGCTCACTGTTAAAGCACCCAAGAGCGTCCCAGGTGACTCAGTGGTAGAGGACCCTCCTGCAATACAGGAGACATGGGGTTGATCCCTGAGTCTGGAAGCTCCCCTGGAGAAGGAAATGGCACCGCACTTCAGTATTCTTGCCTGGAGAATCCCATGGACAGAGGAGCGTGGTGGGCTACAGTCCATGGGGTCTCAAAAGAATCGGACATGACTTAGCAATTAAACAGCAACAAAGTACCTAAATCTACATCCTAACTATTACAGGAACTTTATCATGTTCTGAAACACAGATCTGATGGTGTCAGTCATCTGATCCAGAAAGTTCTGTATTTCTTCACTGTTCTCCAAGGGGTCACATGTAGGGCATTATAGGCAGGACTGGGGACCGGATGAAGGATGGCCAGTTCTGAGCACAGACAAGATCTCTATTTGATTAGGGAACCAACTTCAGGTTGTTAGACTTAGGAAGAAATTCTTGGCATCTTCCGCCAGGCTGGCTGAGTACTAGATGTTTCTGTTCAATGTCAGTGAGGATTTATGAGAGCAACCAGCCCAGTGCCAGGCCCACAGGACGCAGGCTAGTGGTTAATAACATGGGGCTGGACTATCAGATTGGGCACCAGGGAATAGGCTGGAGGCAGTGACCCAGCTGGGGTTAAAATGCTGGGATTCACCTTGGCTGTGGACCTCAGTGGCCAGCTGGCATCCATTCAGCAGCAAGACAATGGGGGACGGGGCAGATGAGCTTGGTTCTCGCATTTTGGGGAAGGGCATGGACTGTCCCTCCACAAACTGGGTACCAAGTCTGCAACTAGGCATCACTGTTACCAGTTAGATTCACTTCTTTCTCTCATTTCTCCCCTGCTTCCTATGGAAAGCAGGGACCATGTACAGACCTCAGCCCCCAACACAATGCCTTCATGTTAGCGGAAGTCCTGATACTGTTAAGGTCTGCAGTTCAGGAGAGCTTCCTGTGAGCCAGGCACCCTGTGGGCGGGTCACATGGGTTTCAGGAGGGGTGTGGCTTTTCTGGATCAGGTGCTGTGGTGTCACTTTCTCTGTCACCTCCCTCAATTCCAACCCAACTCTGAGAGGCAGGTATCACTCAGAACTCATATTTTGTTATGAAGAAAGAGGTATTTACAGAGGGTCAAAGGTCACATGTCAGTAGACAAGACTCATTCTCATCTTGCTTCTAGACCAATGTTCTCTGCCTGGGGGAGAAACTCAATAAGAAAATGAATTCGA
The DNA here is from genome assembly GCA_006408695.1 of Aepyceros melampus. Lineage (NCBI taxonomy): Eukaryota > Metazoa > Chordata > Mammalia > Artiodactyla > Bovidae > Aepyceros > Aepyceros melampus. The sequence continues at coordinate 247,651 of SJXQ01002577.1, read as the reverse complement.
GTCTGAGAATCTCAACTAGGCGGTACTAATTCAAGGAGTGGGGTTATAATAAATATCTGATTTGATGAATAAAATTATGTCACTTGGATTTCAGGATATGTTCCTTTATTTCAACATTCAAGTACAAGGTTGTATTTTGTTGTTGTTGTTGTTCAGTTCAGTTCAGTTCTCATCTATTTGCCATGAAGTGATGGGGCCAGATGCCATGATCTTCGTTTTCTGAATGTTGAGCTTTAAGCCAACCTTTTCACTCTCCTCTTTCACTTTCATCAAGAGGCTTTTTAGTTCCTCTTCACTTTTTGCCATAAGGGTGGTGTCATCTGCATAACTGAGGTTATTGATATTTCTCCTGGCAATCTTGATTCCAGCTTGTGCTTCTTCCAGCCCAGCGTTTCTCATGATGTACACTGCATAGAAGTTAAATAAGCAGGGTGACAGTATATAGCCTTGACGTACTCCTTTTCTTATTTGGAACCAGTCTGTTGTTCCATGTCCAGTTCTAACTGTTGCTTCCTGACCTGCATATAGGTTTCTCAAGAGGCAGGTCAGGTGGTCTGGTATTCCCATCTCTTGAAGAATTTTCCACAGTTTATTGTGATGCACACAGTCAAAGGCTTTGGCATAGTCAATAAAGCAGAAATAGATGTTTTTCTGGAACTCTCTTGCTTTTTCCATGATCCAGCGGATGTTGGCAATTTGATCTCTGGTTCCTCTGCCTTTTCTAAAACCAGCTTGAACATCGGAAGTTCACAGTTCACGTATTGCTGAAGCCTGGCTTCGAGAATTTTGAGTGTTACTTTACTAGCATGTGAGATGAGTGCAATTGTGCAGTAGTTTGAGCATTCTTTGGCATTGTCTTTCTTTGGAATTGGAATGAAAACTGACCTTTTCCAGCCCTGTGGCCACTGCTGAGTTTTCCAAACTTGGTGGCATATTGAGTGCAGCACTTTCACAGCATCATCTTGAAAGCAAATCTTTCAGGATTTGAAATAGCTCAACTGGAATGCCATCACCTCCACTAGCTTTGTTCATAGTGATCCTTTAGTAGGTGCTAATAAATATTTTTGAAAGTGAGATAAAGAAGAGAGAACCTGAAACTATCACAACACTATGAATCAGCTATACCCCAAGACAAAAAGTTCAGAAAAAAAGAAAAAGGAAGAGAGAAAGTATTCATGTTCAATTTTGAGAATGAAAATTACATAAACAAAATAGGGTTACAAAAGCTTTGAATATATTTGTATAAATATTGTGTAAGCAACATATTTGTGGGAAAGATGATGTTACGAATATCGGAACTAAAGAGTCAGATGGAGGAACATGGGAGAGGCTGGATTCAGAGTAAAGACTGTAGAAGTGAGTGACTAGCTCAGTCAAGTTGGAATTCTGAAATACTGTTGTAAAGAGAGTGTCATGGAGAGATATAACAGAAGACTTGTTATGTTCTGCAAATGAGAGGGAAGATTTGGAGTGAAGAAAACATATCTTTAACTTAGGATAGAAGTAAGACATCTGATTAGAAATACAATCTTGATGATGAAAACACTTGAACTGGGAAGAATATAAAAAATCAGGATATATGACCTTTCTGAGACACATCCATAATCTAACAGCTAAGAAATACACAGATATTGCACAATTTTTCTTGTTCATTCTTGCAAAATAGAGTCTGATGTAAGAGTTGGCCTCAATAGAAAATGATACTGAAATATCCTTCAAACAAAACTCTAAAATGTACACCTTTGTTGATCTCTGGCTTTAAGGTAAAGATTGACCCACTACTATAAATCAGAAGGCCACATAAATTCCATTTCTGACAAATGGACAAACTGAATCTTAAAGAAAATGGACGCTCGAAGTCATAGACTTAATTATACTTCATTAAAGGAATATACTAGTATTGTCTTGGAGAGATGTTATATATCCTATTTTTGGAGGTCAATCTAATTAATATATCTTCAGTGTTCTTTTATACTGCTTCATCTTTGAGTCTATAAAATTACTTGAAAATGATAAGTTCTTAGGTAATAAACAGCATTTCCCTATTGAATAACAGGGATATTTATTCACTAATTTTAGGAAAAATGTTTCAATTTCAATCAGACACACTTCTCTAGTTTTCTTATTTTAAAAAATCTTAAAAGCTGCATGTAATTGAAAATTTTCTTTCCTTTTTGACATATTAAAATGAAAGATGCTCCCATTTACATTTTCTAATTTTAATTATTTCAATATTTAAAGGACAGTACTTAATTAAACTACTCTTAATTTTATAAGCAGTTTTTTAAATGAATCAGTTCTTTGGATACTTTTTCTCCTTGTTGCATTTCCATGCTACTATTCTTTATTTAAGCTAAAGTGTAGGTTTTTTTCTTTAAAATTATCTATTGGTTTTTTGAAAAATCAAGATTTGTGACTAAAGCATTCGAAAGATTGGAATAAACCTGTTCTCCTGAGAGCTTTACCAGAATTGATTTTTCTCAAAAAAAAAAAAAAAAAAATATTGCACTAACTTGGCCTCTCCCACAAAGCATGTAAGACAGTTCTTCCAGGCCAGTTGTCATCCAATTCTTCTGTCTTGATTGTAGTAAAAAAAAAAAAAGAAAAGAGAAATGAGTTTGAAGCAAGTACAGATGCCACTTTCAAAAGTTGCATTTTAGGAGAGGAAGTTCGTTCAATCAGGATAGCAATGACCGCTGTCCTCTTGAAAATATTTGCCATCCCACCTTTGACAGTTTTAAGTATGATATATCACCCTTGGCACTCACAGTTTGCCAGTATTTCTAGAGGTATGCTTGCTATCAATGAGACCCACTACACAAAAGAGATGTAGATTGAGATAAGTAAACAACATTGAAGCAAAATCATCAATGTAAAATTTTATTTCAACAGATAATTAGTATTTTCTAAAGTAGTATTTGTATGTTATTTGTAAATTTCTGAAGATTACTTTGAAATTGCTATTAATTGTTTTTGTTTATCTTAACATAAACTTTTTGTATCCCATAATTGGAGAGAAATTCATTTAATAGGATGTTTCGTGGAATGCATTAATCAATTTAAAATACAAAAGATATTTTTATTCTGGAATAATTTTTGGCATAAATTTTTAAATTCTATTTAAGTCTTTGCTTTTTACTATCATAATAGTATAAATATAATGTTAGACTTGACACTTATTTTCTTACTTAAAAAAATTATTTTCTTATTTGCAAATTCTCTTGATTTTGCTAGTCAAGACCCTGGAAAAGAAAGATCCTTAACTATCAACAATTTTGCTTTTTGGAATTTTCCCAAAGAAACAGTCCTCCTTATCTTATGTTATGGCTGAGCTCTAGTTAACAAACGTTATTAAGGACTAAAAGAAGGAGACTCAAAATTATCTCTTTCTCATTTTTTGTTTTCTCTTCTATCATAGCATTTTAGTTTTCAGAATTTCATAATGTAATTAATTCCACTGTCCCTCTTCCTGCAGTATAATTGAAACATGGTTCTCAGGTTATATATATATTCAGTTATAATTTGTAATGATAAAGAATTACCATGTGTACTTAGTGACTTAAAATCTGCCAAGTCTTTTAAGGACTGATATAAAGAGAACATTTGTGAGCAACATTTTATATAACTCCAGTGCTAAAAATAAAATAAGCAGTTGTAAAACAGAAACACTTAAAATACTTACATGAGAGACTGACTAAGAAGAATCAAATAAGGTGGATGTTGTATATTATTATTTACACTTTCATTCTTAGAACTATGTTAGGACTAGAGGCTTAGCAAACTAATTACACAGAAGTCATGTTGGTCTATCTGTTTGCTGATTGAAGCTACACTATGATGTACTGTGACAAAAGCAATCTTCCCACCACATAGTTCCTAAATTCTGTAGGGTTCTAGGTCACAGGCCTCCAAAGATTGAAAATTATTACCTTGGAGTTGAGATGGAGCCAACAAAATGTAGCTAAGCTGATGATTTTTACCTTTTTATTGTAACAGTTTTTCCCTAGATGAAATCTTTCAGTTTATAGAAGTAACTGGTAAAGACTCTTCCTGATATATAGAGCACTTAACACTTTAAAACTTTGCTCAATGATTTTTTTCTTTTTTGGAATCTAGAATGTTTTTCCATTTTTTCATTGTGTTCTCTGTCTCAGACATTCCTGGTTTTGTAACTGTAGAAACAATAATTTCCCCATATGAAATCTTAGACTTGTGCTGGTGCCCAAGTCTTTTGAGGTGCCAAAAACAGATAAAACTTTGAAGACACAGATAGACCTTTATGTGCATGAATGCTGGCACATGGATAGATTCACACACACACATACACACGCATGTGTGCAAGTGCTGTTCTGCACACACAGTACATTTTGTATTGTTTATCATGCAGTTACTTAAGGATGAATTTTTTCAATCTCTCTTAGTTGTATTGATATTTCATCTCTACATTAATGTTATTAGTAATGTCTCCTGCTACATTCCTTTGTGTGATATGCTCAAGACAATACAGACAGTAATCCAATTTATCTCAAGTCTACAAGGAGTAGTACAATTGTAATGGTTTTGACAAAATGCAAAACCTGAGCATTACAAGGCTCTAAAAGCATTTTATCAGTTCCCTCAGTGCCTTAATTATTGTACTCCATTTATTGATATTAAGCAGTTTGAAATTTTCAGAGAGCCATATTCCCCAAGATATTTCTTTCCCAAATTAATTTAGAATCAATAAAATATTGCAAGCTGATTTAATTAGTAAATGTTTACTATATGAAATACAAACAACACTACAAATATGCACATATTACTACATTTAGATCCTCCAATACCACCAACAGTACAAACCTTTAATTAGAATATATAATTATAAAGCTAAGCCATATTTGCTTGCTATATTTCTTCTGCTGTACCCTTAAAACTAGAAGTGAAATTTTCCAGTAGATACTGTTTTTGATTGGTGATTGGTGCTTTGCCTTTCTAATTACTTTTGGTTCCATATATGTTGTTCTTAACTTGCAATATCCTTCTACTGATAACCATCTTAATTTACAAAGACTTCCCCTTTGAGTAAATTAAACATTAGGCCAATTCTATCCAAGTTCTAAGAACTTCATTTGAGTAGATTAAATTGGCCATCTAAGCAAGATTATGGATTTAAGCACATAGGTTGAAATAGGGAAAAAAGAGAAAGAGGGAAAATTCTCCTATAGTCATACACTGTACTCCTAATCCTAGCCTAAGTGGTTGCAAATGCCTTTCAGAAGAGGACCATGGGTGTGACTGTGAATGTATAGATCAGCCAAAATCTGTGGCCCTTACTAGAAAAATCTTAAAAAACAAAGAAACCAAACCAAACCAAAACAAAAAAAAAAACCATGTTCTTCAATGAGATTGTCCCACTTTCCAGTACAATTTAAATAAGGAACACCATGTCTTACTCATCTTCATAGCCTTGGCAAAGACTAAGCATAGTTAGATCATCTGGAGTGGGTACAATATAACTTAAATTTAAGTACCTTTCAGAATGAACTTTGTGCAGTCATGATTCCTCATCTTAAATACATTTATCTCCATAAACTAACATTATTGCAAAGGCGTTTTCCCTCATAAATTTATCCTTGTTTTAGTCAGTAAGTCTTTGGAATTCATCTTTGAAAGAAAAAGCTGGTACACAGAGAGCTACAGCTGCCCTGTTGGCCAGGTGGCTAGGGTGACCCTTTGAGATCAATGGGAATCTGATTAGGAAGGAATATGCCAATGCTGGCCTCTTTAATAAGTACTAAGGTGCCAGAGAAGCAAACAAAACCACCACCACAACAAAAGCCAATCTGCTCTTTTAATTTCCTTCATCAACAGTTGATCATGGGTAATAGCTTCAGAGAGACCATTCACTCTCCAAATTAAGCTGGAGCAGAGGCAAGGAACTTTCCTTCTTTCCCTGTTTTTATGAATTTATCTAGGGTGTTTGTTTAGCCGAGCACTTTGAACACAGTGCTTTCCTTGTTGACTAGTTTCCATCAGCAGCAGCAATTAGCTTCAGTTTCCTAGGTAACCATTCTCTACCCCACTGAGAAAAACCTTTTCTTGACAGGAGCATTCTGTCTAAAATTGTTTTGTTTTCCTTCTTTCACAAACGTACGGTAGGCTTACTTGTCATTTCTTTTAACATAGCACTATTATTATTCTTAAAAGCAAAAACAATTTCTGGCTGTTATATTCCATATGGTTGAATTTATTGTCAACATCTCTTACTTTTCTCTTAACCTGAAAGAAATCAACAAAAATATATTCTCAGGCATATGCCAACTTGCTTGGACTTTTTTTGTTCACAGTGTAATCAGTGAGCCTTTACATATTCAGGTCATCTCAGCTGGTTGTGATGAAAACCCAAAAGGTACACATTAAAAATCAGACTTCTTTGTATGCCAATAATGTCATATGTGCTCAGAACCAGGTTGGAATTGTCAGGGCCACAGAGAAAGTTTTAGCTCCATTGTTTATAAATCAAACAAACAATATTGATAGATCAATATAACAAAATAACTAAACCAAAAATAGGTGCTAAAAACAGGGCCTGACACTGGCAACAGAATTCAACGTGATAAAATAATGTGACCAGAAGTGCGTGGTGGTGTAGCTGGAATCAGCATCATGGGAAAACTGCAGGATTGCAAACCGACTGTAAGTGCTGGATATCCCTGGGTCGGGAATATCCCCCGGAGAAGGAAATGGCAACCCACTCCAGTATTCTTGTCTGGGGAATCCCATGGACGGAGAAGCCTTGTCACAGAAGGGTTGGACACAGTTTAGTGACTAAACAACAGCAACATGGTATAAGGATAAATAAGTAAAATTTACCTTATCGTTTTAGTTTCAAGAATAACTGGCAGGAGCCTGATACAGTCTGTTAGACAATGATCCAAAATTCAAGCAAGAAGGTACTCACTGGGAAAAACGACAGAATTGTCCTAATGTATGACAGAAACTGTCGGTCTTTACCTACATTTTGTCAGTCAAATGATAGTAGACTTGATTAAAAAAAACTGTGAATGTGATTAAAATAGTAATATAATTTAAATAAGCACTTTATATATGTGTGTGTGTGTATATATATATATATATTTATATTTCATTTAGTTGTCCCAAAATACCAAAAGATGAATTTCACTTCAGTTCCCCTTTTTAGATGGGGAAACTGAAACTTAGAGAGAGAGTATTTACTTGCAGTTAGTAAGAGCTAAAGACAGGGTTTGATTCCAGATTTTCTGACACCAGAATCTGCTGCTGCTGCTGCTGCTAAGTCACTTCAGTCGTGTCCAACTCTGTGCGACTCCATAGACGGCAGCCCACCAGGCTCCTCCGTCCCTGGGATTCTCCAGGCAAGAACACTGGAGTGGGTTGCCATTTCCTTCTCCAATGCATGAAAGTGAAAATTGGAAGTGAAGTCACTCAGTCGTGTCTGACCTTAGCAACCCCATGGATTGCAGCCCACCAGGCTTCTCCATCCATGGGATTTTCCAGGCAAGAGTACTGGAGTGGGGTGCCATTGCCTTCTCCACACCAGAATCTACTATGATATAAAATATCTGTACTACACTGATATAAATCAAAATGATATTCTAATGAGACAGTAAATTGCCTTTATCCATGATTTTGCCAGTTTTCCAACTTGGAAAATATGTTACTGTGTGGAATATATAATATTGACAGGAAATAGAGGTTCCTAGTGTAGCAGCTTTTTTAATAACCTTGTATTGCAATATGATGTTTATTCATTATGTAGGAGAATGTAAGTAGCTTAGCATATCTCCAGGGTATTATCAAGTAGGTTGGATGAGAGCATGTCTCAGGTTTTTATACCTATTTACTTCTGTTGGTGGTATATGCTTCCACCAATAGATTTACCCAATAACAAAAATAAACATGCTTTCCAGAATTCAGTTCAGTCTCCTGAGGATTGATTTGATCCTCTTGTGAGTACCAACCCCATGTCTGTTATTCAGAATATGTTTACAAGATGGACTTCACTTTTTTACCTGTAGCTGTTTATCTCTATATTGATGATACAGTGTCACCTGTTGCTCTATTCCTTGGATTTTATCTTTAAATCCTTTATTTTATACAAGCCTATAAGCAATGGCACCCACTCCAGTACTCTTGCCAGGAAAATCCCATGGATGGAGAAGCATAGTAGGCTAAAGTCCATGGGATCTCAAAGAGTTGGACACGACTCAGCGGCTTCACTTTCACTTTTCATAAGCAATGACATTATTTAAGGTTATAAAATGGATTTGTTTTAAAGAAGTTGCTTTTAATGTTTTCAGTCTAGCTGATTTTTAGACAGATCATTTATCAGATTAGTTCCAAGTTATCCATTCATTTTGCCTAGGCATGACAAGACTTTATGGCCATATCATGAGCTATTTTTCTATTAGTTGTAAAAACATAATGACACTGCTGGTAAAATTATACCAAGTTAATATTCTGTACTGGTTATAAGGTTTTCACTGAAATTCTAAATCCTTGACATTAACAAAATAAAGAATAAAATACATATTATACAACATCCTTAAAACAATTTCTAACATAAACTAAAAATGTCCACTTCTGAACATTTTAGATGTTCAAAAGAAACATAACTGATCCTTTCAGAATTTCAGATTACAGTAAGATGTGTCATGTCAATTCAGTTCAGTCACTCAGTTGTGTCCTACTTTTTGTGACCAGATGGACTACAGCAAGCCAGGCCTTCCTGTTCATCACCAGCTCCTGGAGTTTACCCAAGCTCATGTCCATTGAGTCAGTGATGCCATCCAACCATCTCATCTTCTGTCATCTCCTTCTCCTCCTGCCCTCAATTCCTTCCCAGCATCAGGGTCTTTTCTAATGAGTCTGTTCTTCACATCAGGTGGCCAAAGTATTGGAGTTTCAGCTTCAACATCAGTCCTTCCAATGAATATTCGGGACCAGTTTCCTTTAGGATGGACTGGTTGAATCTCCTTGCTGTCCAAGGGACTCTCAAGAGTCTTCTCAGTTCAAAAAGCATCAATTCTTCGGTGCTCAGCTTTCTTCACAGTCCATCTCTCACATCCATACATGACCACTGGAAAAACCATAGCCTTAACTAGATGGACCTTAGTCGGCAAAGTAATGTCTCTGCCTTTGAATATGCTGTCCAGGTTGGTGGTAACTTTTCTTCCAAGGAGAAAGTGTCTTAATTTCATGGCTGCAGTCACCATCTGCAGTGATTTTGGAGCCCCCCAAAATAAAGTCTGTCAGTGTTTCCACTGTTTCCCCATCTATTTGCCATGAAGTGATGGGACTAGATGCCATGATCTTAGTTTTCTGAATTAAGCCAACTTTTTCACTTTCCTCTTTCACTTTCATCAAGAGGTTCTTTAGTTCTTCGCTTTCTGTGATGTGTAGTGTCATCTGCATATTGAGGTTATTGGTAGTTTTCCCAGCAATCTTATTTTAGCTTGTGCTTCATCCAGTCCAGCATTTCTCAGATGTATTCTACATATAAGTTAAATAGGCAGGGTGACAATATATAGTCTCGATGTACTCCTCTCCCAATTTGGAGCCAGTCTGTTGTTCCATGTCCAGTTCTAACTGTTGTTCAGGACTTCTCAGGCAGCATGTTGCGTGGTCTGGTATTCCCATCTCTTTCAGAATTTTCCACAGTTTATTGTGATCCACACAGTCAAAGGCTTTGGCATAGTCAGTAAAACAGAAGTACATGTTTTTCTGGATCTCTTGCTTTTTCAGTGATCCAGTGGATGTTGGTAATTTGATCTCTGGTTCCTCTGACTTTTCTAAATCCTGCTTGAACATCTGGAAGTTCATGGTTCACATTCTGTTGAGCCTGGCTTGGAGAATTTTGAGTATTACTTTGCTAGCATGTGAGATGAGTATAATTGTGTGGTAGTTAGAGCATTCTTTAACATTTCCTTTCTTTGAAGCCAAAGCAAAAGCAACACCTATTTGTGGATGAGACTGGTAATGGAAGTAAAGTCTGATGTTGTAAAGAGCAATACTGCATAGGAACCTGTAACGTTAGATCCGTGAATCAAGGCAAATGGAAGTGGTTAAACAGGAGATGGCAAGAGGGAACATAGACCTTTTAGGAATCAGGAAACTAAAATGGGCTAGAATGGGTGAATTTAACTCAGATGACCATCATATCTACTACCATGAGGAAGGATCCCTTAGAAGAAATGGAGTAACCATTATAGTCAACAAAGAGTCTGAAATGCAGTACTTGGAAGCAATCTCAAAAACAAAAGAATGATCTCTGTTCGTTTCCAAGGCAATCTATTCAATATCACAGTAATTGAAGTCTATGCCCCAACTAGTAATGCTAAAGAAGCTAAAGTTGAAGGCCTACAAACCTTCTAGAACTAACACCCAGAAAAGATGTCCTTTTCATTATAGGGGACTGGAATGTAAAACTAGGAAGTCAAGAAATACCTGGAGTAACAGGCAAATTTGGCCTTGTGAAGATCCATATCAACTCTCAGCGAAGTATAAGAATAGTACTTTGTCAGTTTATGCATAATCTGTTTTCATCTTTAATCTTCTGAATGACTAAATCCTACTCAAAATTTTATATGTATAATGTTTGGAAGGAAAAATTAACAAGAAAAAATTAGAAAGTAAGAAAAGGAATAAGAATGTAGAACAAGTAAGCAATGAAGAATTAAAATGTAGTCTGATCTCTTCATCACAAAAAGAATGTTTCATGTTCCTCATTGTCCTCAGCAATAGATAAGGGTAATCATGCTTCTAGAAACACTGTCTAGAAGACCCTTGATACTTGGGGCTTATTGGCTGAATCTAGAGCAGATGGTAGCCCAGAACCTACACAGCCAAAGAAGTTTGTATGAAGCCAGAAAATAAATAAGTAACATCCCTCTAGCTTTATCTCAGGAAAGAAAGCAACAATAACAACCAGAAAAACTGGCCATCAACATAGGTAATCACAGAGTAATCATACTATCCTATAATTCAACATAAATAGCCTCGTTGGGCTGGAACTCTTACTGCATATCACCATTGCTCTTTCTTTAAGTAGAAATATAAAAGTAGAAAACTCAGAACAATGTTTGACTGAGAGAAAATTAAAAACATCTTGGTGAAGACCTAGTGGGAAATCTTTTTATTTGAGTTCTTGATGTGCCAGGCCTGTTGTATATTTGAGTTCCTCACAACAACCTGTGAGATGGGTTTTACTATCATTTCCAGTTTTTTTGATTGAGGAATTGAAACTCAATGAGTTTGAGTAAAATTCCAGAAATGAAGTAACTAGAAGGTAGCAATGCTGGAGTTTATGCCCACATATCTCTACTTTGTCTAATTTACACTATAAAAGATAGTAATATTCTAGATAGATAAGATATGATAGAAGGATAGATGAATGGATGGTGGTATTTAATAAATACTTGTAGAATGAATATATATATATAATTGCATAATTAGCTATAATTATATATATATATATAATCACACACATTGTAACATCATTTTTATAGGTCTGATTTTTTGACTGTCTTCTTTATCTTTTGTATATGTTTGACATGTTTACCGTTAGGCTTTCCTGAACTTTACCTGAACCCTGAGTAGATTTGCCCTTGTTCCAAAAGCCAGGCTATAACGATGAGGTTCCCTCAGGAGATCTGCTGATTAGGCCTTTATTGGGAAAAGGCCATCCTTCGTGGGGGAAGCTGCCATCTCTACACTGATGACAGCCTTTGCTTAGAGAAAGATTTTTAAATTGACTGGACCATTTGAAACCCCTGAGCAATCCTATATTTGTGTTTTCCTGAATAAAGTGTTAAATTATAATAATATTAAAAAATACACTTATTTTCTATTTTTAAAGTTTTAACAATATTATTTTCCCCAGAATGGAACATAACATGTCATGAATTTGGTTTCCACACAGTCTATTTGATTATTCTAAAGTAGCATTTCTTATAATCTGTGAAATTCCTTTGTAAAAAAAAAAAAAGATCAGTTCTCCTAAGATTGGGCTAAATTATTTTACTAGTTTTGATTAAATACCTACAAATATAAATCAGCTTATTCAACCATGAAACTCAAACACATTTAAATTAATGTTCTTTGAAACAGCAAACCCAATAAAATTCAAATGTCCTGCTACTTTCCATCTAAATTGTTTTGCTAAAACTAAATTATCACTCATAAAACATGTGGTACCAGCTGATATAGTGCATTTTACTAAAGTTGGCCCTGTCTAAACTGATTGGAGAAGGCAATGGCACCCCACTCCAGTACTCTTGCCTGGAAAATCCCATAAGATGGAGGAGCCTGGAAGGCTGCAGTCCATGGGGTCGTTGAGGGTTGGACACAACCGAGCAACTTCACTTTCACTTTTCGCTTTCATGCATTGGAGTAGGAAGTGGCAACCCACTCCAGTGTTCTTGCCTGGAGAATCCCAGGGACGGGAGAGCCTAGTGGGCTGCCGTCTATGAGGTCGCACAGAGTTGGACATGACTGAAGCAACTTAGCAGCAGCAAACTGATTGGAGACAATTTATGATTCAATTTTCCCTTATCTCTGTTTAGAATATTTTGAAAGCCTGTACAGTGCCTAAAGATGTCATTTGACCTACACCTCATGTAAATGCATTCTTTATTAAGTCCACCTGTGTTCTCATTAGCCAAGAACGTGCAAACTAATTCTGCATGGTGTCAGAATTATTGTAAATACACTCTCAAGCAAAATGACTGGTATAATTATGTAGTTCACTGTAATTTGTTCACATAAATTAGCAGATATTTGTATTATTTTTATTGGACTGTCTTCCCAATTTAAACAAATTTAATTTTTTAACTACTCTCAGATCCTGGAAAATTCTTCAGAAAGTACAGAAGAATTTTGGAACCCCATTTAAGAAATACTGTTCTAGAATGCTTTAAAACCTTAAGAATACAATAAATTATATAAATGGGAGGAGTTAAGTTAGTAAATATAATAACAGGCACAGATTACTTCTGAATTTGTGTAAATATTATGAACAAGCTTTTCATGTTGATTTTTTATCCTTTTAAAAAATTGTTAAAGGTCCAATTTGGATAAAGTTCACTGAGAGAAGCTTAGAGAATTACAATGCCAGAGAGAAAATCCTTGACTTGGGAAACTACATAGTAGTGGAGATAAGGCTTGTGTACCAGCACAATTTCACACAAGATATATTTCCTAAGTGCTATTGGGAGATACTAATGTGCATAGTGCTAACAGGGAGAGGCAGGAATGATCCGGAAGATGCATTGGTTTTATATATATATCCCATTTTATGGAGTGTTTGTTCTGCCTCTCCACTGCATTCAGTTCTCCATAAAACACTTGGATGCTAGAAGTGCTAAAATTACTCTCTTGATTTTTAAATGTCTGAATTTCATTGAAAGTTAATATATGTAAGTGGCAATTCACAAAAAGTAAACTAATTCTTTTTGTTATATTATTAAACAGTGTAGACAACAAAGAAGTGTCTCCAAGTGGATTTAACTTTCTGTGAGCCATTTTGCAGTATTCTTTCCATTGATAATGTCACTCTGGGAGATTAGCCTTTCACCCAGCAGCTTGGTTTCATGAAAACACGCAGCCCTTCTTCCTCCTCTGTCCTCCCCACCAAATAGCATAGCAGTTGCAGTACTTTGATGATTACAATGCTTAATCCTTACAATGCTTTGATGATTGTCATTGTCACATATTTACCTGCAAAAGCTAAAATGGAACTAAAATGCTAATAAAATAATACTGTCTCTTAGAAATAAAATATTCATCTTCTTGAGGTAAATTATCTACTGCAATTTCTAACATAGTCTTCAAGATATATAGGTAGGTAGATAAATGATTAGATAGATAGATATTGGTTAATCACTTGTTACATAGTCTCCAAATATAATCAGGAATAGCGATAGTGTACATTAGATACATGAATAGACAAGCAGATCTGCGAGTGTGTTTCCTTGGTTCATACCTTTAAAGGAGTTCATATATTTCCTTTAGTAATTCACACGTGCCTGCTAAAGAATTTTTTGGTTATTTTTCCATTATGCCTTCTGTTGTTCTCTTTAAGAGGAAGAATATCATAATAGTTAGAAAACCTGGGTTCTAATATGTTTTGCTTCCATCAACTGTGTGAACTTGAGCAAATCTCATCAATATACCCAGCTTTTCTCTCCTCATCTGCAAAATGGGAAAATTTAGACAAACTTCTCTCAAAGTTCTTTTAGCTCTAAAATTGTGTGATACTATGAATTAAATTGTGTAAGTTAAAACATCCTTATAAAGATGAATTGTATCTTTGCTACTTGATACTGTAATTATTCCATACTTGTTTTTGATAGTAAAGAAAAAGGATCCTTCATCATTGAAATTAAAATGAGTGCAAAGTAGGCGAATTTCCTTGTGGTAGATGTTTTTTTATAAATATAATGAAAAATTCTATAGAATTTAATCTCTAATTTAGAAAATATTTTTAATCTCAAAAGACTTCTTTCCTTTTTAGTTGATGATATATGGATCATCATTGCCTGAATTTTTTCTGACAAGGTTATATAAAGTTAGTATTGACATGGTTCAGCAGATGCGGGACAGTCCAAAAACTAGTGGTTGGGCATCTCACAGACTGATCAGTTTAATGATGAACCTCCCTCTCACTCTAGCTTTTTAAAATGAAACTATCGCACCGCCAATAGGGCTTTCCTGGTCACTCATCAGTAAGAAGTCACCTGCTCCCACAGGAGATGTGGGTTTGATCCCTGGGTTGGGAAGATCCCCTAGAGAATGAAATGGAAACCCACGCGTATTCTTGCCTGGAAAATTCCATAGACAGAGGAGCCTGATGGGCTACAGTCCATGGAATCACAAAGAGTTGGACATGACTTAGTGACTAACAACAACAACAATTACACTGACTAAGCTGAATATATATCATATGGCCTTAAAGATCTTTAAGCCATCCACTATTGAGAAAAGGAGCAGCTCTTTAGAAAGGGACTATCTATCTGATACATCATTTCCATGTATTCCACTCAAATTTTATCTTCCCATGTTTTTCTTAATCTCTCTTGTTCATACTGAACCCAGATGGTGTTATTTAATCACAAATTCACATTTTGAAGCATCTTCCTATGATTTTAAATCATGGTATTTGTTCAGATTAGCATAGAAGAGTGTTTTACTGGGTACAAAATAATACATTGTTTCTGTTTATATAAACAGGTTTTTTTATTATTATTATTTAAACTGCCATACAGGTTGTTTTCTTTAGTTCTATGTGCATTTCGCTTAGCTCCCAGAATGCCAGCTCCTTTTATTTTCTTTCTCTGTCTCTCTCTCTCTCTTTTTTTTTTCTTTTTGGTTTATGTGTTTGTGTGTGTGTGTTTATCTGCAACTTATCCTATTGCACTTTTTAGGGAGAAAGACAGTGAAATACAATTCAAATTGACTGTATTGTTTGATTAATTTTCCTCTTTGCCACCTGTTTTCGATGGCTCATTTTATTTTCTTTTGTTACAATTTATTACAGAGGAGGTGTCTGCAAGGATAGTTCAAGTAGTCACAGCGGAAGCTGTAGCAGTCCTGAAAGGTGAACAAGAGAAAGAAGCTCGCCTAAAGACCAACCTCCTGCTCTGCCTTTAGGTAAATGAGAAAGTCTCAGGTCAAGGGCAGTGTCTGCTGCACCTCAATCACAAGATCAAGTCTTCACATTCAAAGATAGGCCATATCTCGTACTCCATCTCTACTTGTGACATTCATCAAATGCCCCTGTTGAGATGCACTGGGACCTATTTTCACTTTTCTCAACAGGCTCATTGTGGTTTTTCAGTAGTCTTTAGGACAGTCAACTTCTAATTACACTTTGCCCCTAAATTGCCCTTCATTTTTCTTTTCCAGACCACTAGAGATAGTTATTTGGAGAAGGCAGTGGCACCCTACTCCAGCACTCTTGCCTGGAAAATCCCATGGACTGAGGAGCCTGATAGGCTGCAGTCCATGGGGTTGCTAGGAGTCGGACACGACTGAGCGACTTCCTTTTTACTTTTCACTTTCATGCAATGGAGAAGGAAATGGCAACCCACTCCAGTGTTTTGCCTGGAGAATCCCAGAGACAGAGGAGCCTAGTGGGCTGCCGTCTGTGGGGTCACACAGAGTCGGACACGACTGAAGCGACTTAGCAGCAGCAGCAGCAGAGATAGTTATTAAAAAAATAAAGCCAATGCACTTTGATGTCATGGCCCCCACTCATAAGGAAAATGTTCTAATGCTTTAATTAGAGATGATTATTTCCCTTTCTGGGTTTCAGTTAACGACTGTCTATACTACAGTCTCTGGGGTCTCCCTGAAAAGGCTACCAAAGCCTATAGCCAGAGATTGTTAGAATCATCAGTGGCTAGTACCTTATATGGGATACAATGATTGAATCCCATATGAGGTACTAGTCTTCACTTTGTTCATTTAAGGGCAATACATTAGCTCTCTCCCTCCATTGCAAGTCAAATGCCTTACAGGACCAAACAGGTAATAAAATGGCACTCACCAAGGAAAACACTCTCAGCCAAAGGCTTGGTGCCCCTACTCTCAATGGACAGATAGATGCTAGTTGTAGATGTATATACATGCAGAGACACAAAAAAGGGAAATTCTCAACATATGCTTATTTCACAGGTATGTATAACTAACCGATAGAAAGATGTGGTTTTTAAAGCCTAAAAATAGTATATAACTATTGTTCTTTCAGTCTTATGCATCTTTAATATTTGATTTTCTGATAAGCACTGCATTGTCTATTAAAAATTAAACCATAAAAATTTCTCCTCTCTCAATAATGATTAAAAATAATCTCATTATATTCAATAAAATGTGCTTTGATGATCAAGGATTATTTTCACCTAAAACAGAGAGGGAAAAACTTATCTAAAACATTAGCTTTCTTTCTGTGGTTTACTTCTGTTCTTTGAAATGAAAGGAAACCTTACGTTAAAAATTTTTTTTTTAATTTTTATACAGTTGGAAAGTTATTTTCCATTTACAGCTATTACAATATACTAGCTGTATTCCCCATATTGTATAATACATCCTTGAGCCTATCTTACACCCAATAGTTTATAGCTCCCATTCTCTACCCCTGTGTTGCCCCTCTTCCCTCCCTACCGGTAACCACTAGTTTGTTCTATTTGTGAATCTGCTTCTTTTTGTTATAGATACTAGTTTTCTGTAGTTTTTAGATTCCATATATAAATGACGTACACTATGTGTCTTTCTCTATTTGACTTACTTTGCTTAATATAATGCCCTGTTAGTAGCAAAATTTCATTATTTTTTAAAAGAAAAATCTCACTTAAAAAAAAATAAAACTTTAAAATATTCCTTAGAAGCCCACAAGGCTTATTTAAAATAAATTTTACCACTGGCCTTGACTGATAAATATTTCCTTTTAAAATCCCTTACCTTTGTGTGAGTGGTCATAAAGAAGGTAAGTGTCTTCAAGAGGAAAATGGAGTTAGTGTGAATGAATTTCATTTTTTAGAACAGTTCTCTTTGGTATTCTTTCATGTGTAGTGCCAAGGCCAGAATATTTCTCAGCTCCCACTAGTACATGTTTCTATCTGAAGGTTGCCTCAGGCTGTGACAGCTTCATTTTTCTTTTCTGAAATACATACAAAAGATGGATTTGACATTATACTCAGTGAACAAAATGTTGTTTAAAAAATACATCTCCTAAAATAGCTGTGATTAGTTTCCAGATCAAGATAAACAATAGTTTCCAGCTCTAACATATTTTTAATCATTCAATTCAAATCCAAACTAAAATGCTTACCTGGCTGGGTTTGAATGTAGTAGATTAGGATCAGAATTAAATATTTTATTAATTGAAAGAGCAGATTAAAATTAATGAGATTAATGATAGAATTTTAGAAGTTATCTCTAATCCATTTTTATGGAGTGATTTTTTTTAATATTAAATGCTCTTCTTTTTTTAGGTTTTCAAAAAGTTATGAATCAGGTAATGGGGCTGAAATAAAATAAGTCAAATGCAGCTTACTATTGAATCTTTCCTTGAATTTCATAGAGTCCTTTTTACAGATGGCACGACTCCTACATGTCCACCGGGCTAGTAGGATTAATTGTTGTATCTCATTTTTCCATTGTTTGATCTTTAGCAGCTGAAGAGACAGCTAATCTGCCTCCTTCTCCACCCCCATCACCAGCCTCAGAACAGACCGTCCCAGTGGAGGAAGGTAAGGCCTGTTGGACTCTTTGAGGTTTGTCTTCTTTTAAGGGTAAATAAACCTCAACCCATAAGTGCTGGACTTTGGTATTGGTTCATATGTGACCCAGCTTGGGAGCTGTCTGTTTCAGATAATCAAAAAGAAATGAAGACTTTAATTAAATGTATTATCATTTCTGTACATAAAATCAAAAGTAGATGAATATGATAAATAAAACAGGAAAAATCTGCTGGATAAAGGAAAAGATAACTTTGTGTTTAAGTGGCTAGTTAGAATAACTACAAAGAACTAGTTTACTTCTTGTAGAATATTTTAAAGAGTAGATACAATTTAATTTTATAAGTGACTGAATAAAAATAAATATATTGATGAAATCAGTAAATTTGTTTTGGAAGGGTTGGCAGGAACTGTCTCTGTTTTGCTCACTACTGTTTTGCCAAGGGTTCCCCAGGGCCAGACCTGTAGCAAACTCTCAATAAATATTAATGAATAAATGAAGAAGTCAGTGAACAAATTTGATATTGAGAGTACTGAACTGGAAACTGAGATCATGGCTTCTTTCCTGCTGAGACCTTTTATTGTCCATGAATCTATTTATGCATTCAGTCAACATGGAATGCCATGTCAGCTTTTCAGTTTGCAGTGAAGAAGCAGACAGATGCCTCTGAGGAATATCCATTTAGAATCTGAGATGAAAGACACTATTTAAAAGCTAACTATTATTGGTTCTCGGACTTAGACCAGTTAACTTTTGTCTGTTGTTTAAGTGTTACAGGAGAAGAAGAACACTTTTAAAATTTGTTGAAAGCTTGCTTGTGTCAATATAATTTACTTTTCATATACTAAAATTAGAATATTAATTAATACTTTTCCATTTTTGTCATTTATTTGTTGACTTATTTTTCCTTTTGTTGTGCTTTTTAGAGCTCATTTTATTGTGTTAAAAATTAAATAAGGTCAAAAAAGAATCACTGTCTTTTTATAATCTGTAATTAGGTTTGTTTACATTATTTTTTGAATTACTAGAGGTTATTCTAAATTACTGAACTATAAACTATCAATAAGTATAATTTATTTTTGTCATAGATTTATAAACTTAAACCTTTTTTAGGAAGATTTTTTTCTTAAATTGAGGCCTTTTTTCCTAAGTTTACTGCCTGAAATAATTAGTCAAAGGAATAAAAGAAAATTTGAGGACTATAAGCATTGCATATAATCAGTGTCATTATAACCATTGATGATTAGTTAATTCCCTGAAAATGTGATTTGATCTTTTAATTCATAGATTTGAAAGATCCTTTCTGGCCTTGATTTTATCTGTTCATATCTATGGAACGCCTACAAGTTTCCTTGCACTCTTCTAAGTATACACTAGTAAGCAAAACAGACATGATCCTTCCTTGTAAGAAGCACAAAGTCTGGTGGAGAATGGAAATCCAGTAAGTAAGTTCAGCACTAGGAAGGAAAGAACAGGGAGCTTTAAGGTAAAAGAAGACTAATCTTACTTTATTGGAGGGTGAAGGGAGCTAATCTCAGAAGCCTGAGGAAGTGTTGACCAAGGAAAGATGGAGGAAAGGGGCAATTTGGGCAGAAGGATGAGGATATGCAAGGGCTCTCAGGTGGAAAAGTGCAGGAAGTGTTCTAGAAATTGAAGGAGTCCCAGGGCTAATGTGTGAGAGATGGGTGGAGGAGAGGAGTCTGGGAGTGAGCAGCAGCTGGCTTGGTTCAGGCTCCTGGATTTTACTCTGAATGTAGTGGAAAGCCTTCCATGACAGCTCTGCTTCTCACAAGTCACTGAAAATGTTTCTGAACCCCTACTTAAAGCCTTTCCTGTGTCAGGAAATCCTCTTAACCAAGAGAGGGGTATGATAGGAAGGAAGGTGAAGGTTAGTCGCTCAGTCGTGTCCGACTCTTTGCGACCCTGTGGACTGTAGCCTACCAGGCTTCTCCATCCATGGGATTCTCCAGGCAAGGATACTGGAGTGGGTTACCATTTCCTTCTCCAGGGGATCTTCCCGACCCAGGGATCGAACCTGGGTCTCCCGCATTGGAGGCAGACGCTTTAACCTCTGAGCCACCAGGGAAGCCCCGAGGGGTATGATGTTGACTCCTAAGTCATCTAGAGGTCAAGTAATTCATTCTTCTTACTACTATATGTGAGTTTGAGTTAAAAGGGCAAAAAGGTCTTCCCAACCATCTGAGACTCATTCAGTCTGTTTCTGGAGGGTGTACCATACATATTAATGAAAGTATAAATTAAAAATAGAATCACTTTCATATCTTGGTAACTTAGGTATTATATTCCAAAGCAACTGTTCCTTCACACTTTGGGATTGTTTTCCTCAAGGTGTTTCAGTATATTTGGGGAAAATGTCAACTTACTTCCTACTGAACGTAATTTGAAGATATTTTTAACATTTTCAAACTGAACATATATCTTTATTTAATTTTTTTTAAAAGAAAGCCTCAACGTATACAAAATCCTAAGATTTGCTT
This sequence comes from Aepyceros melampus, assembly GCA_006408695.1. Taxonomy (NCBI): domain Eukaryota; kingdom Metazoa; phylum Chordata; class Mammalia; order Artiodactyla; family Bovidae; genus Aepyceros; species Aepyceros melampus. The sequence continues at coordinate 226,898 of SJXQ01002577.1, read as the reverse complement.
TTAAAAAGATAATCATATTTTTTAGTTATATAGAAAAAATATGTAATTTCAAACTCCATTGATTTAAAAGATTAGGTAATATTTTTACCTTAATTTTATGAAAGGCATGTGATCTAGGCAATCAAACTAGTTCCTCTCTTTTATTTTAAACCACTCTTAAAGTATGTATAACAACTTACTTGTTTTGTTTTATCAGAAAAAAATTAGTAAAAATCCACAAGACAAGAATAACTTTTCAAATTTTCAAATCAATTGGTTTGTAAAGACAAAGCCAAAATTTTTAATATATTGCTCATAGCACATTGACTGGAAAGAAAGCAGGTGGATTTTTCCATCTAGGAGATTTTTCACCCTCCTCAGAAGAACCCTTAAAGCAACTTCAATCTAAAAGCACAGTGAATGTCACAGTTCAGTCCTTTTATGTAAATGTTCTTAGATTAAATTGAGTATTTCATTGATTTTGAGGATAGGCTTTTTATTAATTAGCAAACATTCTAAAAGCTGTTCTTTCCCAAAGGGGAAGCATGGATGCTTCTACTAAAAATAATTTAAGATATTCATTACTGTTGTGTATGAATATTTATGTATTATAATTGGTGTAATATTCATAAGACTATGTACTTATTCTGAGGAAGAAAGAGATTTTGATGAAAAAAATTAAGTAAGTAGCACACTTAGAAAGGAAACCCAGGTACAGTGAACCAGACTGAACTAGTTATTATATTTTCAAATTAAGCTCCCTTTTCTTTTTGGCCTAACCATAATAGTTACCACTTGAACTGAACTGTTAGAATTTGGAAGCCCATGCAAGAGCAATGGAAAAATCTGAAAACAGAACCAGGAGTTCTTCCACCCTCTTAGGTTTGCTCCAGAATCCTAGGCTGATGATTTCCTGTGTCAATGATGTGGCGCCCTGTGACTGTTAACCTGGAGCAGTTTCCCTCCATACCATTCTAGGGCAGCAGACACAGTTGGCAAACTGAGAAGTCCACAGTCCAAAGCTTGTAGACTGGAAGGGCTTAGGGAAGTTGGGACACTGTGTAAGAGGAGTCAGCTGCTCTAGGCCATGGGGTAGAAGCTGTGATGCCAGGACAGGCAGGATCACCAAGTCGGAGTCACTAATACCCCAAGATGTTCAATCTCTCATAAACGTGACTACTCATTGTACCCAAGGGGGCTGACAGATCAAGTTTGTGTGGCAAACTTTACCCAATATAAATGTTCAAATACTTCTTTTAAAGAAAATTTTGTATGAAACCAAATTAGGGGAAATGTGGTTCTCCACTGAAACCAGGTAAGCTTCATTTTTAAAGATTATCATTATGCAAAGGAATTAAGTAAAAGTCTAAGGTTCACAAGACTATCCTTCCCTTTAAAACAGTACATTATTAAATGAAACAGACTATTTTGTGACATAACCAAGTGTCCAAAAGCAAGTGTAGTTATAGTAAAAGGAGACATTCAATCCTGGCCTTAAAGAGCAAAACTGTTATGAATTCATTTTTCATAAATCTCCTAAGTCTAGCTTTGATGTATCAAATCAAAGTAAAGAGTAAAAGTACATGACAACTTGTCTGATAGACTAAAGATAGAGATATTAACAACTATGGAATCAAGAATGATTCTTGGTGCTTTCTCAAATACCTTCCCATTTAATCCTTCAAGCAACCCACACGGAATACTCACACAGATAATACTCACTTGCACTGTTGCCCAGGATGTCACAGCTAATAAGTGGCTTATCCAGAATTTAAATTCAAGTTTGCTATGCTCAATTGCTTTGGTTGTGTGTCACTCTTTGCAATCCCTTGAACTGTAGCTCACCCAGCTCCTCTGCCCATGGGATTCTCCAGGCAAGAATACTGGAGTGGGTTGCCATGCCCTCCTCCAGGGAATCTCCCTGATCCAGAGATTGAATCTGTGTCTTCTGCACTGCGGGGTCTTTACTCAGTGAACCAACTGGGAAACCAAAGTTCCTACAAACACAGCCTCACTGCATTGCTAAAGCTCTATATTATCTAGCTAGGCTCTTACTTGGGACAATGAGAGTGAAGTCATCTTCTAATGAGAGTATTTTGGTTACAAGACACTGGACTGATTTCCTTTTTTTTTTTTTTTCAAACAACTCCCAAGTAGATAATTCATTCATTTATAATTATCATATATATATATATATATATATATATATATATAATTCATTCACTTATATGATTTATTTATTATGTGTCACACCTCCTTTTGGGTATGAACTGACAGCACCTGCCATACACATTCCTATAGCAAATGAGGATCTCTTGTCTTCTAGCATTATCACTGGAAGTCCATGCACTGGTACACTCTCTGAACTTAGCCAGCCAACAAGGTCCTCTAAGCATCACTTTCACTGGCACATCTCTGGGACATGTAATGTAGATTGGACTTCAGGCTCATAGGTTCTAAACAGAGACTTGGAGTACCCCAGAGGGGACTGGGCTTTGCCAGACATTCTTTTTGAAGTTGCCTGGATAACAGCCAGACAAATACTACAGAGAAGCTACTTTTCCACTGAAACACTTAAAGTTTTTGTTGTTTTTGTTATTCCCTGATTAGCCAAAGTTTTCAGAATAGAAAGTACTGTTTTTTTTATATGTTTTGGATCTGAAGCATGACTCTGGGTTGTTTTCACATTTTGGCACTTTAAAGACATAGCAACAAGAAAGAGGAAGCCAAAATCTTCAAAAGGCTAAACTATCCAAGGAGAATTGCCTTTAAACTGTCATCTCTCAGGTTTAAATTTTTTAGTTTTGAATTGTAGTCTGCTGTCCTCCCTAGAAAATGTTGAAAAGCAGAGAGGCAAATATGCCATTTTCACTTATTGATTATCCATGTATTCTGTTTGAATGTATTAGAAGTTTTAGAAAAACTTTGTGTCCCTGGGGAGTCTACAGCCTCAGGAGTCACTAGAGGAGACATGAATGGCTGGGACTTGTGACAAGCCCAAGATTTATGATTCAGCCAGTGTTGTAGGCCAGATCTCAGCCAGTCGTCTGCTCAGCTGAGAAATCGTGCTGAGTTGAACAAGAATATCAAATATAATTTTAGGTTTCTTCTATCCTATGATATAATAAGCACTGTGGCTGGGAAGGTTCTGAGTACCCATCTAGAAACAACTTCCATGGAACAATCAGTAAATAATGTGTTCAAAAGATTAAAAACATTCTCTCTTCAAAATATTATTTTAGTGTCCTTAGGATTTCAGGTTTATTTCCAGTTGTCAGCACTCAGTTGACTGAAAATAAATTATTGTGCTAAAAATACAGTACATTTTCAAATTCTGTAATTCTGTCCGCTTAAATTTTGATAGAAATAAAAATTATACAGATAGCTACTGCATTTTGATCTTATTGAAAATTACAAAAATTTTAAATTATTTTTCTATATAAGTAAAAAAATAGTGGTTAACAAATTTAGTAATCAGCCATGTAGGCCTGAGATACATACAGTGTCTCAGCCAGATATTGTTCTTTGTGATCATTCTTTAGGCTTATTGAAATGCTAAGCAAACTGATTGATCTACACTCATATTTCTAAGGAAATATATTTAAGTAATACAGATTTCTAATCTAAGATGTGGGAAAGAAAAAAAACAAGAGCATCTTCTTTAGCATTTCCATGAGAAATATACAATGAGGGCTTTGAAATATAAAAACAGTAGTACAAGTGAAACTTCATAGAATACAATTGTGATGGGTCAGAAGCCACCTCAGTAGAAATTCTCAGCTAACTGTATCTCTATTAAGCCTTCCAAAGAGAAGCAGAACACAAGGAAACAAGTGTATATTGCTGGGTACTTTCTAATACTTTCATAGCCATGCAGATAAGAACTAGGGTTCAAAAGGATGCCTAGGAGTTTGCATCCAAAGAAAAAGCTATGCCAGTTGTGTTCCCCTAAGCAAGACAGAAAAGAAGCTTAATGCCTTGTAGATTTTTCTTAACAGGATTGAAAATTACTTTCTGGTGGAAGTCATGAACTAGAAATTAAATCAACCAAAATGCTAACCATGCGAGCATACTAGATAATTAAGGTTGTACTTCCACAGCCCAGTTTCTCTCAGAATTGTACAGGCCTCAGGTCCTAACAGCTTTCCTCTTTTATAACTTATAAATGTATTGATAAAAACATGAGAAAATGTATGTACTTGAAAGAATTTCTTCTAACAGATGCGTTTGTTTTGTAGTGCTTTGTTTCTTTCCCAGTGTTTCTGTTGTTATTTTAACTCATTTGAGGAAGATGTAAAGATAATTTCTATTATGCAGTGGGAGTGTCAGAGCGTTTGGTTCATTTAGATCAATGACAAGATTCCTAAAGGGAGAGTTTAAATTCGGTGGCTACTGGAGCATGAAATTTCACTGTCTCCCATCCTCCACCAGCTTGGTCTCACTCATCCCTCTCCATCCTGCTGTGCTGCTTCTGTGGCCCCATGTCCTTGTGCCAATGTTTGTCTTGTCTGTCTGATCTTGTGTCTGTCTTGTCCAGTTTTCCCTGCAGTTTCTTCCTGTGTGTCTGTTTGTAGATGAAGGGGCTGAGGATCAAGTAGGTCCTCTACACAGGTTCCCCAGCCACGAACCTGCCACCAGCGGGGAGAGGCGTAGACTCCTAGCCCCCTCCATCTCGGTGTCTGTGCCTGATGATGACCCTTCCAATTCCGATGAGGAGTACTATGAGCATCCTTTGTTCAGCTCACAATGGACTGCCTCTAGTGTGCTCCCCAGTGTCCCAGCGCAGAGTGCAGAGGCCCACTTAGGCCAGGAGAAAGGTGAACCAAGCATGGTCCCCTTTAGCTCCTCCTCTCCAGCCTGCAGCTTTGACCATGTGCATCACCTTAAGTGTGCCTCCATGTGTGGGTGGGAGGGACAGGAGCCTGTTTTTTCCATATGAAAGTGAAGTCCCTATATCGCTCATGTCCATCCAAATGCCTCAACAATTTATATGGAAGAAGTTGATTTAAGACATGTGAGTGCTGCTTTTTTTTCTTCAAGGCTTCTGAGAAGGAAACAAAAAAAGTTCAAAGTATGACTTCTTTCTACCCCTTGCAAATATATCAATAGGGAAAGAAAGTATTTCTTACCCAAACCAAAGAAGATGACCCTTAATATAATTTTTCCATATTACTAGACCAGACTTAGAGAGTTAGGTTTCTATTTAGTGCCATGTTAATGTGATAGCCCTTTAAAAGAGAAATAATTGTTTAGGGTAGAATAAATTGTTATGGAATGAATTTATTTCTCCAAATCACTTAAACATCTACAGAAACTATAGAGGCTTCCTCAGGTGACTAAATCTTGGTTCAGATAAGTAGAGGTGGGCTAAAATGAAGGAAATGCTCCCACACTTTTGTCATTCCAGTCTTTTGAAGGTGGAGACTTTATGTATAGTTGGCTGTGGAGAGGATAAAATAAGTGAGCAGTGGGCTGCAATTTATCTCATTCTAACAAGGTAGTATTGTAAAGAAAAAAATTAGGGCTAATTTTTTTTTGCTTAGGTGAATGTCATTTTGAAATGGGGAAAAATAGCTTGCTTAAGTGAAGAGTATATTTTTGTATGGCATAATATTTAATGTAAAGGCAGATAGTTCCAAGGCAAGAGCACCAATGGTTCAGACATTCTGATAGAAAAATACAATGCATATTGAGTAAACTTAAATGGACTTAAAATAATTAAGAAAACTATTTATGAATTTTGAATAAAGAACAAGTGTGGAAATAAACATGATTTATACAAAATAAGAAACTGGAAAGCTAAAAAATTACATGGATTTAGAAAAAATGTAAATTAAATTGATTTCATCCAATAAGGTGACATTAGCAGAGCAGCTATATTAAAAGTCTCTTAGCTTTAATCAAAATCTCTAATTCTGTGGCATTGTAAAAATTGCCCTAATAATAAGTTAGAATCTGAATTATTAAAATGTTACTGACATAGTTAAATTACAAAAATGAAAGTATCTGTGCATTAAATGGGAAGAAATAGTAGCAGTTCTCTTTTTTCCCCATAAGGGCTTAATGTTTCTCAAAAAATTTCTCTCCTTTCCAGCTATAGTTTTCCTCACAGATCCATTTAAACAATATATGATTGTTCATAGGATTTCAAAAGAATCATTCATTTGAAGAACTATAAGACAGCTTATGTATTTCCCTCTAATTTCTTAAGCAATAAAATGGGATTTATTTTACTGATATTTGAAGTGTAAATGGGAAACAAATGAACAGCATAATTCATGGCTTTTCATAAATCTGTCTTATTACGTTTTAATTGTTAATAATTTTCTGTGTGATATACATCTTTGGGGAGGATATTTTGGCAGTTTTGTTGCCACTCAGCTATCCTTCCTTGGTGGTTTTGTTTTGAATTGCAGAAATGAAACTTTATAATATGCACATTTTCTTTCTTTCTTTAGTGTCAAAGAGAACTATACAAGAACTATGTTACTGCTATTTCAGTGGTTTGAACAATATGATAACAGTCATGTCCCAGAGGTAGACTTTTCTAAATTGCAGTGAAATTAACTTTTACCTGGACCTTGTTTTTCAAAATATTTTACTTCTTAAAAAATTTTACATTCTCCAATCATATAATGCAATGAAGGTAAAATTAATTGAGTTAGATAGTCTTTGGCCTTAAAAATACTAAATAAAGTATGTCTGATAAAGTTGATAATAAAGTGGTTGATTGGATATTATTCTGAGGTCAGGCTTTTTACTCCCAAAGATCCCTTTAGCGAAGTTTGCATGTTTTACATTAAGTAATCAGGAATTCGTATGTAGGGGCTTCCTGCATTGGAGAAAACAGCACATGACTTACAAACTGAAAGGTTTGTTGCAGCACATCAATGCATCTATCTTTTCACAACCATCTGTTATCTGGCAGCGCCATCTCGTATTTCCAGCCGGCTTTCCACATTGTGTGCGACTTACTGCCATTTCCACTAAGGGTAATAGAGCAATAAAACCCTTTCAGCTCTCAAGTTTTGAAATAAATAGCCTTTTAATGAGACTTTAAAAGGCATCATTATTAGCCAATTATATTTACTAATTTTCCAAGCAATACATAATGTCCATTGCGTTAGGATATTAATTTGTTCGTCCAAACGATAAAAGAGGTTCTTTGAGGTCAATAAAATAGAGCTGAAAGTGTTCCTTGAATAATATTTCTGTTGTTTCATATATGTTTCTATGGTCATGATGTCAACATCTTTTTCATCCCTAAGAAGAAGAAACGCTAGAGAGTCCAATGGCTGAGGAAGAGAAACCTGCCACTCTTCCTGAGAAAGAGTGTGGGGCTGCCAAGGTCTCAGACCAGCCCAAGGGCCTCAGTGAGGGCCAAGTGGAGTCTCGTGCGGAGGCCCAAGTAGTTCCTGCAGACAGCGCCCCAGCAGGGGCCCCACAGGAGAAAAGTGTAAAAGAGGTCACGGTTACGGAGGTGTCTCCAGAAGTAAAAACACCTTCCTCTGCCGGGGAAGGTGTGTCTTTCTTAGGATTTGCATGTGTTTGTTGCAAGTGATCTCTCCAGCAGCTTATCAATCTGATGCCTTTCCAATGCTATTCCATCGCTGGGTCGTCTCATGATACCAAGACCTCTGTCTGAGACTTAAAGAGCAAAGAGTGTGGCTTGTGCAGGTGCTGTGTGGCAGCTTGGTTTTCCACTGCTGCAGCTGATTCCTGGTTTTACTTTGCCATGATACAATACGCTTTGCAGCCAGGCTGATGATGCTATGTGAGCTTTTTTTTCCGCCCCCGCCCCTCCTCATCTCAAATGTTTGCCAGTCACATTGCTAATACATGTATATTTTTATTTTTATTTTGGGGGACAGCAATTTGTATGCTTTTCTTTCAAATTGTAGAGGTGGATTTTGGCACATTATTACAGGCTTCAATGGTAAAATGGTTTTTGTTTGCAACCGCAATGTGCTATATTTTTTTTTATGCTTCAGTGAATACTGGTTTAGTTTCCTTAAAAGCACCTGCTGATGCTTCTCATACCATTTCCTTTCCATGGCAACCAGCCCCTTTGATCATCACCATCTCTCTTGAGTTTTCATTCATCTAAACTTTACTAGAAAATTCATAAAGTATTTCTTTTCTATTGTGAAAAGACAACACACAAGTATTTAAGTTAATGATGATCCATCACTTGCCCTTCAACTTGCCCATTCAGATGACTGAATTTTATTAATTTTCCCCAAATCTTCTCCAGACAATTGCATTTAGCCTTAGTGACCACAATGAAATAACTTTGGCTGTAAAATACAAGTGACACTCTGGAGCCTTTTGAATTGGTGAACAAATAAAAATTACAAAGACTCATTTAGCCTCTGTGAAGCATCTCTAAAGCCAATATTGGTCAGTGCTTCACCTGTTGGTCACATTCCAGGAAATGAGGTCATGACCAAGGAGAAAAAGACATTTTAATAGTTGACTCTTTTATTAAAATTTTGTTATACATGTAACTTCTCAGTATTAACAGTATAATTCAAATTTTCTTATATCTAGCATACAAAGTAATGATTAGGATTTAGGAATTTTGAAATTTAGAAATTTCTACAATTTTGGTAGAAATTGTCTTGTTAATATTTAGGTCATATTAAGCAAAGTCTATAGCAATTACTTATTTGTATTACTGAAATTTAATCTTAGATGACTTCTAAAACTTTATTCTAGGAACATTTCAGTGTCCCCAAAACTGGTCTTGGCATTTGTTGAAATGTCAAGTTAGCTGAAATTATTTAATGCATATTATTATAAATTAATTGGCCTTCTGCCCATGGGCTACCAATTCACTTTGCAATGAGAAAAGAAAAAGTTTGGCTGAAATCAATTCTTTCCCATATTTAGATTATAGATTATATAGATTATTTTGTACCATAATGTTAACTACTTATTAAATTTTAATTTGTAATTTTTATCTGTAGAAGGCATATGACATTTTTTTTCTACTATAGTACACATCATGTACTGTTTAGAGAGACCAAACAAAAAAAAAGAGTATTCAAAATATACTCTTATTTCAATTTCTGTACACATTAATTCACAGTGGGAGTTTATTGTAGCAATCATACAAATATATCTCAGTCCTGACATTTTCATTTTAATTTTTAAATGAATAGCATGCTTGCATGTTTCATAGTTTTTCTTTCAAGCCTACCATTTATTGCCATTTCAAAAAATAATTTTAAGCTTACTGCCTGAAAGCCCTTGCCTATTATGTTTAAAAATCAACCCAATTACTTCAGGTTTACTTACAGCCTCGAAGATGGAGTTTCACGATCAACAGGAATTGACTCCCTCTCCAGCCGAGCCATTAGACAAGAAGGAAAAGGAACCAGATACACAAAGTAAGCCTGGTGAAGACCTTAAGCATGCTGCCTTAGTTTCTCAGCTGGAAACGACTAAAACTTCCCCTGATAAAAAGGACGCACAAGGCACAGAAGAAGAAAAAGCACCTCCCACTCTGTTTGGGCACACTCTTGGTGCCAGCCTAGAAGATACAAAACCCAAGACAGAACCAAGCCTAGTGGTACCTGATATTGGCCTTCCTGCAGAGCCCACAGCTGCAAAAGAGCAGAAGGACTGGTTCATCCAAATGCCAACGGAAGCCAAAAAGGACGAGTGGGGTTTAGTTGCTCCTGTATCTCCTGGCCCCCTAACACCCATGAAGGAAAAAGATGTACTTGAGGATATTCCAAAATGGGAAGGCAAACAATTTGATTCTCCCATGCCGAGTCCCTTTCAGGGTGGAAGCTTCACTCTTCCTTTTGACATCTCAAAGAATGAAATAGTTGCAGCAGCATCACCCTTTGCTCCCGCCCTGTTACAGCCAGATGACCAAAAATCTCTGGGAGAAACTGGTAGCCCAGCAACTGCCAAAGATAGTTCTAAAGTTGAAGAGCCCCAGAAGGATCAACCTGACAAAATAGCAGAAGCACCAACCCCAGAGGCAGTTGCTGCACCCAAAGATGCTCACGTTTCAATTGTGGAAGAGTGTGTCCCAGAGAATGTTTCAGGAGAAGAGAAAGGGATGATAAAAGAAGAGAGTGTGCAGATAAAAGAGACTCCCACCCTCAGTGGACAGGAATCTACACTTGCTGAAATGGAACCTCACCTAAAGCTTGAAGAAAAAACAACCATTTCTGACAAAGAAGTCATGCCAAAAGAGAGTGAACCCCCAAAATTGAAGATGAAGAAACAAATATAATTCAACCTTCCACAGAACACACTTACTCCAAAATAGAAGAGAAGGGCCAGGAGCCTCCCACAGATATATTAAAACAGGACTCATTCCCTGTAAGTTTGGAGCAAGCAGTTACTGATTCAGCTGTGACCACTCAGACACTGGAAGAAATCATGACTGAACCAACTGCACTAAGTGAAAAGAGTGCCACCCAGGAGCTCTTTGAAGAAAAAGTTGCTGACAAAGATCATAAGGTAGAAGAAGTTGGAGTTGTAACATCAGCTGAGCTTGACATGCCATTTTATGAAGACAAGTCAGGAATGTCCAAGTACTTTGAAACATCCGCCCTGAAAGAAGAAGTGACCAAAAGCATCCAGCCAATCAGTGATTACTATGAACTAAGTGACACAAGAGAAAGTGCCCAAGAGGCTTTTGATGCAGTATCTCCCATGCATAAAGATGGCGACAAGACACTTCCAGAAGAAGAACCCCTGCCCAGTGCTCCAGCACAAGAAGCAGGGTATAGCACTCTCGCACAGAGTCATCCATCTGACTTACCAGAAGAACCCAGTTCTCCCCAAGAAAGAATGTTCACTATTGATCCAAAAGTGTATGGAGAGAAAAGGGATCTCCACAGTAAGAATAAGGATGATCTGACGCTAAGCAGGAGTTTAGGACTTGGTGGTAGGTCTGCCATAGAACAAAGAAGCATGTCCATCAATTTGCCCATGTCTTGCCTGGATTCCATAGCCCTTGGGTTTAACTTTGGTCGAGGGCATGATCTTTCCCCCCTGGCTTCTGACATTCTAACCAACACTAGTGGAAGTATGGATGAAGGAGATGATTACCTTCCAGCCACAACACCTGCCGTAGACAAAGCCCCTTGCTTCCCAACCGAAAGCAAAGAAGAAAAAGAACAGGTAAAGGAAGAGAAAGATACTGGAGAGGAAAATGCCCGAGTCGAGACATCATGTGAGTCGCCTTTCCTAGCCAAAGATTATTACAAAAATGGTACTGTCATGGCCCTGACTTGCCTGAAATGTTAGACCTGGCAGGCACACGATCAAGATTAGCTTCCGTGAGTGCAGACACTGAAGTTGCCAGGAGGAAATCAGTCCCATCAGAGACTGTGTTGGAGGAGAGTAGCACTGGCTTGCCCCCTGTCACTGATGAAAACCACATCATCGTTAAAACCGACAGTCAACTCGAAGACCTGGGCTACTGTGTGTTCAATAAATACACAGTCCCCCTTCCATCACCTGTTCAAGACAGTGAGAATTTATCTGGGGAGAGTGGTTCCTTTTATGAAGGCACTGATGATAAAGCACGAAGAGATTTGGCCACCGATCTTTCATTAATTGAAGTCAAGCTGGCAGCTGCCGGAAGAGTAAAAGATGACGTCAGTGCTGAGAAGGAAGCATCCCCGCCTATCTCTGGTGACAAATCAGGACTGAGCAGGGAGTTTGATCAGGAGAAGAAAGCCAGTGATAAGCTGGATACTGTCCTAGAGAAAAGTGAAGAACATGCTGATTCAAAAGAGCACACCAAGGAAACAGAAGAGGCTGGTGACGAAGTTGAAACTCTTGGATTAGGAGTGACCCAGGAGCAAGCTTCAGCCAGAGAACTGACAGTCTCTAAAGATGCATCACCTGCCATGGCTGAGAAAGCAGAGAAAGTTCTTAGTTCAGTGCCAGAGGTAGCTGAGGTAGAACCGTCCAAAAAAGCTGAACCAGAACTGGATTTGACTGTGAAGAAAGCTGAACAAGTTCAGTTAGATATTAAAATCAGTGACTTTGGACAGATGGCCTCAGGCCTACATGTAGATGTTGGAGAGGCAGCAGAGCTTAAACCTCAGGCTACCCAGGACCTTGCCCCCTCATCCACAGCCCCTCAGGAGGTAGATGCATTTATGGGTGTTGAGTCCAGCCACGTGAAAGAAGGCACCAAAGTTAGTGAAACAGAAGTCAAGGAGAAGGTGGCTAAGCCTGACTTGGTGCACCAAGAGGCTGTGGACAAAGAAGAATCCTATGAGTCCAGCGGTGAGCATGAAGCCTCACCATGGAGTCCTTGAAAGCCGATGAGGGCAAGAAGGAAACTTCCCCAGAATCTTCTCTAATTCAAGACGAGATTGCCATCAAATTGTCTGTGGAAATACCCTGTGCACCTGTTGTTTCAGAGGCTGATGTAGCCGCAGATGAGAGAGCTGATGTCCAGATGGAATTTATTCAGCTGCCAAAAGAAGAGACCCCGGATATTTCCATCACGCCCTCCGATGTTACCCAGCAGTTGCCTGAAGCTGCCAGAGCTGAACCAGCAGAGGCACCGAGCGAGGAAGAAGAGATTGAAGCCCGGGGAGAATATGACAAGTTGCTCTTCCGCTCAGACACCCTTCAGATTACTGACCTGGGTGCCCCAGGTGTCAGGGAGGAGTTTGTGGAGACCTGTCCTGGTGAGCACAAAGGAGTGATTGAGTCTGTTGTAACCATCGAGGACGACTTCATCACTGTCGTTCAAACCACAACTGATGAAGGGGAGTCAGGTTCCCACAGTGTGCGTTTTGCAGCCCTCGAGCAGCCCGAGGTGGGAAGGAGACCATCACCCCATGCTGAAGAAGAACTTGAAGTAGAAGAGGCAGCTGAAGCCCAGGCTGAACCCAAGGATGGTTCCCCAGAGGCTCCGGCTTCCCCTGAGAGAGAAGAGGTTGGACTCTCAGAATATAAGACAGAAACCTATGAGGATTACAAAGATGAAACCACCATTGATGACTCCATCATGGATGCTGACAGCCTCTGGGTGGACACTCAAGGTGTGCATTATATTTTTCCATTTTCTACTCCCAAATAAAATCCAGTATCCTAGTGGAAAAAAAAATTTTTTTTTCATTTTAGACATTTTAAAATGTCCCTTTATCTCTTTATTTTGCGTTATGTTAGACAGATGGAGGATTTTGTACATTTGTTACTAATGTTGTCGTTGTTGTTGTCATGGTTTGCTCTGATCCACAGATGATGATAGAAGCATCATGACAGAACAGTTAGAAACTATCCCTAAAGAGGAGAAAGCTGAAAAGAAGCTCGGAGATCATCTCTTGAGAAACATAGAAAAGAAAAGCCTTTTAAAACCGGGAGAGGCAGAATTTCCACTCCTGAAAGAAAAATAGCTAAAAAGGAACCTAGCACAGTCTCCAGAGATGAAGTGAGAAGGAAAAAAGGTTCATTTCACAATCACTTCTTTATAAATGTTTTTGAAGTAATTCATTATTACTCTTTTGTAGAAGAAACTGCCTAACCGTGATAACTAATTATTGATGAAATTTCGTTCGGTTTTGCTCCAAGTGTGTATTTTTTCTCCTGATGGTATGCTTTCTGTGTTTTCTTATTCATAGCAGTTTATAAGAAGGCTGAACTTGCTAAAAAAACAGAAGTTCAGGCCCACTCTCCCTCCAGGAAATTCATTTTAAAACCTGCTATCAAATATACTAGACCAACTCATCTCTCCTGTGTTAAGCGGAAAACGACAGGTGACTGTTCACTTCTGCAATGTGGCTGGCAAACATAGACATGTTTTTGTTTTTTTTTTAAATCTCATTACCTTAGCAGCTTCATTTTGTTTTTCTTCCAAGAATCTCAGCAGTCATGAACAATTTCGCTATTAAGTGTCTTGTATCATTCTTTTTTTATCCCCTTCCCTACAGAAGAGGTCATGACCATCTGTTTCTTTGTCATGCTCAGACTTAACAGTGATTGTATCTTGGCATTGTGCTCTAGTGTCACGTTCTGGGGATTCCTGTTTTCATTCTGTGTGTTTGGTTAGACGATGGCGATGAATATAACCGTGGTATGCATTCTCATTATTTTGCTTATTTACTCCCTCATGCTTAAACCCATACGTATTTGTGCTAGTTTCTATATTGTTACTGCCAAATCTGTTACTGATGTTGATGAATTTACTGAGGACCACCAAGAATGCGTAAGGATTTTGAGATGGAGAATGAGAAGCAAATCTGGGATAAAATTGTGGTTGAAAAATTACTTTGCTTTCGGATGAAAGAAAAAAAAAAGGAAAAAGAAACTGTCTGGTAATCCCATCAAATTTATTTTTCATTTCCAAAATTAGCTAGGCTTTCTGACAATACTGCATCTCTTCATTGACATTTTGTCCTTGGAATCTTCTTAAAATGTGTTGGATTCAAAATATTAAATTTCCCCTATAATGTAGTAGTCAAAAATTTAATCAATTTAATAAACCCCTTCCTCCAAATATCTCAGAATTTAGGTTTATTTTCTATCTTGCTGTCTTCTTATTGTTCTGTCGTCTTCAAATGTACTTTGTTTTTACTGTTTAAATAAGCAGTGGAATAAGGAGCGAAACATGTTACAAATCATAATAGAAGCCTCTGTAATATCCATAATGCAAACTCTATTCCTCAATTTCAGTGCAAAGTATGTATTTTAAATGTATAATCATATTAGCATACTCTGATTAAATTATAATATGTTTTATTTTAGTATTGACTAAATGGCACACTTGCAGTCTACAAAGGAAAGTATCAGAGCTTGAGTTAGAAAGCATTATTTTTCATTCCATTATATTCACATTAAAAGTGCCTTTACATAAATCTTTGGATGGCCTTTAAAGGGTTAGCAGCAGCATTAACCCTTGTAAGAAGAAGATTATCAAAGCATTGATGTTTTGTGATAGCCGCTAAAAATTTCAAGTATTTTTAATTTGTGTTCTTCATATAGGAAGTATCTCATGTGCTTCCTTCAAGAACTAGTATATAAGGCAGGATTTGAAAGTAGAAGGTTTATAATTATACACAAACCTTGATGATGAAGGTTTAGAATGAGGAAGTAAGTTAAGAATTATGAATCAACATGACATCTCTAAATTTTATATCTCACTTAGTACATTTTCATTAAACTTGGAATTTTTCTATTTAGAAAAATGCTTCCACAGGCAGAATCTCTTGGTTTGGCCATAAAAATACCATATGCCATCTGAAAGATGAAAATTATATTAGGATTGTATAATTCCAGAGGAAGTGTCAAATGGTTTGATGAAGTACCCACATGTCATTGGTATTCAATTTGCCACACTGAGAGTAACTTGCCTTTACTTCGTCATTAAAGGAAATTTAAGACCTCTGGACTAAATTAGGATCTTGCTCTTTTTTATTCAGATATTAAGATACTCAAACAAAAAGCATATACCAAATGAGTGCCACTGACTTAAACCAAAGCATATATGTCACAGAAACATGAGCTATATTATAGAAATAGTAAAGAGCCATAATTTGCACTGCTTCTTTGAAAAAACAGTTTCAGAATCTGTGAATAGTCTTACTAGCCAGTCCTAAATAGCATAGAACATATTGTAAGCCACTATTATTTTTATGTTAAAACTGCATATGGCATGAGAAACCTTTTTAAAACTCATTTGGAGTGCTTATAAGGATAAGGATTTTTTCCTGAGGGTTTCTCTCTTGTGAAAGGAAATTAAAGCAAGCACACCAGCTTTTTATTTTCTAAGCTCCATTGTTAAACAGGGATAGTTTCCCCAAACACAAAGGGTTGTGTTCAATTGTGAAAATAGTTAAGTCAGGTAAGTTGTCAACAGAAATTATGCCGAGATCATGGAGTTTAAAATTGAAACCAGAGGTATAAAGCTGCAGCAAGAAAAACAGCAGTAACAGATGTGGTAATAATTTCATACCGGAAGTGCATGTGTACAACATGGTCTATTTTATTGAACTTGAAATTCCTCTCCTATTTTCTCTTCTTGACAAGCTATTTTTCTTTCCTTCCCTTCTCATGTGGCACATTTCATGTCAAACAAGTGTGTCTTACTGTTATGAAATGCCAGGGGTGTAGAGGAAAAGGGGTTGGCAGACTGTAACAGTTTAAAATATAAAATGCAGAAATATGCCAGTGGCTACATAAAGAAGATTTGGGAATCTCTGTGAGTATTCTTATGTGATGCCCACCCTAGAACCAAACACTTCCCTTTTCCTTAAATTCTGCAGCATTCGGATAACTGTCTTGTGATTTCCATTCTAAAGGATCTATAGTAATTTAAGGGTACACTGGTAACAGAAAATTACTTGGTGTGCTTATCTGTGCTTTGGTAAACACTGGTTATATAGTAATTAGCACACTGTATAGTGGGAGCCACATGTTGTAATATTGTTATTATTCAGATTTCTTTAGTTACTGAATTTAAGTCTCAGTGTAAACGAAATTCACTTTACATTAGTCTGTTGACAGAACTGAATATCCAAAAGGTATGAAGAATGGATTTATGTGATCTTTAGCCACTAAGTGTGGGGTTGTTTGTGTTTCCTCTTTCAACAGCAGCAGGTGCTGAATCAGCTCAGGCTCCCAGTGTATTTAAACAGGCAAAGGACAAAGTCTCTGTGAGTAAAATACCTCTTTCCTTATTCTTTATTTGAAGTTCCCTTTGGTATTAGTGGCAGTGTTTTAATAATTTTAGATAAAATTTAGACTTTAGACATCTACTCTTTTAAATCATTCGCTCACCCAGCATGATGGCATTCGAGCATGTCTTGATATCTTCTGGAATGTGATGGTAGCTAGTGAGGGTAGAGCTGGGATGAAGGCTGCCTCTGTTGTTAGTAGAAGAAACATATGAAACACTACAATGATATGGAGAAAAATGGAAGAACTCAATTTATTTGCTTTTCATAGAATCAAGATAAACCATTGTAATCAACACTACACTATATTTTACAGCACTTTTTCATTGCTGTTATTATACATTAAGAATATGAGAATTTTAAACAATATAGATAAGTAAAATATATTATCTCCTTATCTAAAGATAACTGCAGTTACCATTATGATGCAAGATATTAATTTTTCTACACATTTATAGGTTTAATAACAAAGATGGAAGATGTGTATCAGTTTATTAATTATTCACTAAAAATTTTCTATATCATTAAACATTCTTATACATCATTTTAATGACCATATAATGTTGCATTTTATATTTTTACAATGATATGCTTTATCAATTTCCTATTATTTGGTATTCAAACAGTTTTCTGTTATTTTAGCGGTATTACTGTAGAAATCTTTTTTGGCTGAATGTATCCATATACATTTCCTTGGTAGTTTTCTAATAGCGAAATCATTGTTCAAGAAGAAAGTCTGCAGAATTATCTTGTAGAAAGCTTCTAGACTTGTATGTACTCCAGCTCTATATGAACATGCTTGTATTCATTATTACTAGATACTGCTTTTTCTTTATTTAACAAGTGATAGAGATTAAATATTTTGTTGTTTTAATTTGGTGTATTAATGGTATTTAGCTTCTTTCATATTTATAAAACTTTTGTATTTATTTTGCAACTTTATTTATAATATATTATTTATTAATAATATGTTATTAATCATGTTTTTTAAACTTTCAAAAGACCAAAGACAATACAAAGTGTTTTCTTTCTTTCTTACTGAAAGTAAAAAAGGAATCTAATGAAATTTTAAAATTATGACAAATAATTTGAATGATATCACAATGTTCTGGGTCTTAGCCATAATATATAACATGTAAATCACAATTCTTTGTTTAGCTTTCTAAAATCTAATAAAATTTTAAACTATTTTTTGTTTATTATGAAAAACAGGAATTCATTTCAGTGACAGCAGAACCTTTTATATCATCTTGAAGCCAAAGAGCTTTATGTTGGTTAAAAAATTATTTGTATATCTGATTATTGTATAAATGTTTTCAGACATATTACTAAAAATAAGGCAATCCATTTATTCCATTGGTAATTTTATTTGGCTGTGCTGTTATTTCAAGATTTATATCTCTCTACCTTCTATTTCTAATGGAGAACTAGTGAATTGTGTTGGTTAAGAGCAGGGCTATGAAACAAACCAGATCTAAGTTTTGAACATTTATTAACTATATATAATCTTTTTCTTCCTGTGTCTTAATCTATCAAAAATAAGGGGAAGAGTAAAAATTCCTATATAATAAGCACTCTATAGTGCTTAGAACATAATATTTATTTCAATAAATAGCAGTGGTTATTATTATTATTATTTTAAACGTAGAACTCTTTAGTAGCAGATACAGAAACTAAGTCTGAGTTTTCTCCTGATTATAAAAATAATTTTTAAGTATACCCTGTTTGCAAAACCTTTAAGAAATTTCAAGTCTCTTGGTTTTATTTTGGTTTGGCTTCCTTTTCATTCAGTTTTTTAAACCCCTTAATACTTATATTTTATATTTTCAAATAATACATGTATTAAAAACAGGTTGTGTTTAAGAATTATAAATTTAGACTATCAGCAGGTACAAAACAGTTATTTGAGTCAAAACAACTGATGGAGGAAATGAATAATTACTGTCCATTAAACAGAATTGAAATAAAGTCATTTTCAGAATGTATTTTTTTCTCTTTCAAGTTTAAAGTAAAAATGAAAATTCAAAAGAACTAATTAGCATAGAAAAGCAACAGTCAGAGATTTTTTTTTTTTAATATGAAAGCTTAACCTTTGTTAGAATTACTGGTCTTAATATCTAACTAGAAAATCAACCATCAGGATCAAGGGTCCTACTCAATTTGGTAAGAATTTGCATTCTTACCAAAGGCGGTAAACATAGCACATTCTGTGCAATAGCTTCAGTTTCTTTTGATTTCATAATGTAATGGTCAACTATTATCACAGTTTATGCAAAGAATATAAAAATGCTCCAGTCATTACCCACTTACAGTGTTGTGTTGCTTCCAAGACTGTCTAGTATTATTTTCATAAATGTGTTTCAACAAGAATTAGCATTCAGTGCCCACACTTGTACAGAAACCAAACAAAACCTAACTTTTTTCCTCATAAATGCCCATCTCAATCTTCTGATGAAGAGAGATTAGACTACCATTCTTTCTTTTTCTAATTTATTCTCTTTTTCCTTATAACTTCATCCCCTTCCTGTAGTTTCCTAAAATCCCAGGATTAACTCTTATTTACCTCTGATATTCACTGTATCTATCAGAACAGTTCTTTCTGATTTTTCAACTGATCTTTGTTGTGAACCTGATCTATCAATATAATCTTTCATTTCATTTGAGATTATTTTTTGTTTGTTCATTTTATTTTGGTTTTGTATCTAGCATGAGATTAGTAGATGTCTTTCATCATTTAAGGCAATCCAGTTACTTCACTTTTCTTCCTATACCACACTTTTGAAACTTGCTTATTTGTGGATAATGTCAATCAACAAAGAATGACTTATGCTGACCCAGTTACACTTCCCACTTAAGGTGCTGGGTCTCTAAAACAAGAAGTGATTTGTGCAATCTGTGAATACTTATGCCTATGTCAAAGTGGTTACAAAGGTTAAAACTTGAGATTAGAAATGTTAGTTTTAATTGCTGTTATTGTAACAGCTAAATAATATTAATTATTACTGGTCTGTATCTTTAACAGTCTCCCCCCGAGACATGTAGCATGCTAGCATAGCTTTCTCCAAAAGCTGTGTATATACATCCAAAGCACTTACTCTTGCACTTGACAACAGTCTCCCCAGGGATTATCAACACCTGTGAAAGTGTGATTTTCATGGGCAGTCTAGTCAGTGCTGACTTTAATTTTTAGAATTTATAACACATCATAGAAAAATGTGTGATTTATTAACATAAAAATGTTACTAATTCTGTGGTACAGCTTGGTCCCTGGTGTGCATTTAACTCATAAATGAACTCATTGTATTTAAAATCTGCAATTTTCTGATGAAATCAGTGTAGACAATCTAAAAATACATTTTCTCAGCTTAAAAATATATTTTCCATTATTAGGCCTTAAGTATACTTGTTCGACAGTTATTGAAATATACTTTGTTCTACAGTTCTTGAAATGCAAATCAAAATATTGATTATATATACCATTTAAGTGCTATGTTTATTAAAGGAATAATTCTAGTAGAGTCTCAAGATATTTTCCAAATATGGTATCATTATAAGTTCTATGGCTTAATCAGAGACCTTATACATAGAATTTATAAATAATATTTTAATTTATATTCTCATTTTCTGAATATTCTTAGTTCCAGTTAAAAAGAGGTATTCAATGAAAATCTCTTGTTCTCACATAATATACATGTCTGTCATTGATTATAACCATTTATCATGTGTTCTTATTAAAAGACATTTAATTTCTTATATGTTTATATGTTTTTTAATTTTCCTTCCACTTCTAGTTTGGTTTATTTTGTGCTTTTGTTTGTTTTCTTCCATGGCTAGAATTCTACCTTGTCAAAGATTCCTGCCTTACAGGGTAGCACAAAGTCCCCGAGATGCAGCTCAGCCTGCCCTAGCGCGACTAAAAGGGCTACATTTTCTGACAGTTTATTCATACAGCCCACCTCAGCGGGCTCCACAGACCGCTTACCATACTCAGAATCAGGGAACAAGGTAAGGCAGCAAGCCAACCAAAGGTGCAGAAAGGAATATAATTTGGAAGGACACAATTCAGTAAATGTCTGAAAGCCAAGAGTTTCAATCCTAAAGTGTTTGACATATAAACAATATACCCTATTAAAAAAACTAATACCAATTAAATGTTTCAATAGTTATAAACAGCTTAATCATTAAAAAATGGAAGTTGTGTTTTTGTAAGATATACAGTGCATAATTATCATTTGATATTTAATAAAATTTCAAATAAACAAAATATATTGTATTTGATATTACATATGACACATATAATCTAAGGATACCAAATTATATCAAATATAATAGACAGTTTGGGCTCAGCAGCAGAGATATCAGGATTTAATACTAAATCTGCTACATCCCAATTCAGTGATTCTTACAAAAATTACATAAACTGTTGAAACCTGTTTCCTCGGCTCTAAAATGCATATAATATTTTGGGGTAAAAATTAAATAATCAATGAAGGTAAAGTGCTTAACGTTCTTATCACATAAGTGCAATATATACAGGAGTGATCATAGTTAAATACTGTGCACGCAGTGCCCTTCTGCCAGTTGTTTCTTAGTTATAAATGTCACGCTGATGAAGACTTGTCAGTAAAATTATTAATTACATGGAGACTACTTCAGCACAGTTTTACTCATGTTATCACTTAGAATTTGAATTTCACAGTCAATTTTTAGCATTCACTCCAAAATAATATATTTTTGTATTCTGAACTCATTCTAAGTTGTAAAGCAGAAATACTTATTAAGTATGTACAAGTCAGTAGTGTGGATTAAAGAAAGTTCTCTATTGGCCCAGGAGGATAATTAGCCAGAGCGATATAACCTCTTTGTATGTGAAGATTCACGGGAACCCGACGTCGTTCTGTTTTCTCCAACCAGGATGGAGTTACCAAGAGCCCAGAGAAGCGCTCTTCTCTGCCGAGACCTTCCTCCATCCTTCCTCCTCGCCGAGGTGTATCAGGAGACAGAGATGAGAACTCCTTCTCTCTCAACAGTTCTATCTCCTCTTCTGCACGGCGGACCACTCGTAGGTTTATTTTGGTTTGGCTTCCTTTTCATTCAGTTTTTAAAAATCCCTTAAGTGGAGTAGCTTATAACATACATTTTACATTTTCAAATACAGCCTGTATTAAACATCGGATTATATTTGTCCTAAGAATCAAGAATTCAGACTATCAGTGGATCCAAAACAATTGAGTCAAAACAACTGATGGAGGAAATGAATATATACTACTTTGTTATCCGTTAAATAGGATTGACGTTAAGTCATTTTCGGGATTGTTTTTCTCTTCTTTCAAGTTTAAAGTGAAAAAGATAATTTGAAAGGACTAATTAGCACAGAAAAGCAATAATCAGGGATTTTTTTTTAATATGAAGGCTTAACCTTTATTAGAATTCCAAGTCATAAAAACTAACTGAAAAATCAACAATCAAAATCAAGAATGTTGCTCAATTTGGTAAGAATAGGGGCTTCCCTGGTGGCTCAGAGGGTAAAGTATCTGCTTGCATTGCGGGAGACCTGAGTTCAAACCCTGGGTGGGGAAGATCGCCTGGAGAAGAAAATGGCAACCCACTCCAGTATTCTTGCCTGGAAAATCCCATGGACGTAGAAGCCTGGTGGGCTACAGTCCATGGGGTCGCAAAGAGGTGGACACGACTGAGCAACTTCACTTTGACTTTGACTTTGCATTCCAGTGAAGCTGTAAACATAGTATGTTCTGTGTGATAGCTTCAATTTCTTTTGATTTCATAATGTAATGCTCAGCAATTATCACAGTTTATGTAAAGAATATAAAATGCTCCAATCATTACTTACATACTGTGTTACTACCAAGACTAGTAATTCAAATTATTTTCATAAATGCATTTCTATTACCACAAAAATAGCTAGTATTAATCATTTATAGATGCTGAAATCTTAAGATACATTTTCCAGTCAATTCAATTAAAATGCTGATGGTCGGAGTAACAACCTCATTAAATCTACTAATGAGAAAACTGACCTTTTAAAGACTTGTCCAGTACTACACAGCTAGTAAGTGGTTGAATTCAGTTTTCAGCCTACTGAATAATTCACAACCTGTCCTCTTAATGTCTTTTATATATTTATTTAGAAGAAATAGTACTAGGGAATTGTTCTATAGTCACTCAGAAAATAGTATCCTTGTCATTTAGAAACTATTACCAAATGGTAAAAACATTTTGGAGAATAGCATATCTGTCATTTAAAATTCATATGAAAGTGGTAGAAATTGCTACTACTATCACATTACAGTTGATTTCACCACTTATTTTTTAAGTCTTTAATAGTAATTGCCCCACAATGTGGGCAATTCAAATGTGGCTATTTTGTATGACACTTAGACTGTTTTTTGGTTTGTTTGTTTTTTTTGTTTGTTTGTTTGCCTATAATGAAAGTATTTATTATAATGAGAGCAATTGTGTCCTGAAACATTTGGATTTGTGAAGCATTAACATCCTTTGAAATACATGCTAGGAACACTTTGAAATCACTAAAACTCTTCACCTTAACACATGTAAAGTATTCAAATGAACTAGCAAAGAAAACCTTTTAAGAGTGAATTATCTTCAGAGAGGAGAATTTAACTCCAAATATTTGGAGTTAGAATTGGGCATCAACAATAACCCCAGGGATGCTGAGCCAACACAAAGGCACCCAAGTGTTCCCCAAAGGCACACCTTGAACTGTACTTGTGTTTGTTGCTATGGAAGCAAAATGGCACTTTCTCACACAAATCCCAACTTTAAGCCACTGTGCTCTGCTTTTAAAACGGCTAAGTCGCTTCAGTCGTGTCCACTCTATACAAATTGCTTTTTATGTCCTGAGCTAACTCTATTTTGACTTTTTAACTTTTCTTACATTCATAAGCATATGGCATTGTATTATTTGGTAATGAACGTAACTGACACTTTGATAATCTAAGGATGTAGGGTATATTTTATCCCTACATAGCAATAGCTAAAGACAGAGGGACAATTAGGAGAACAAGCAACTTGCCTCCTCCCATTTGTCTATCATCTCCTTGAGGTGAAGAATCTGCCTGGAGGAGACCGGGGTTCAAGCCTGGGTCGGGAAGATCCTCTGGAGAAGAAAATGGCAGTCCACTCCAGTATTCTTGCCTGGAGAATCCCATGGACAGAGGAGCCTAGCAGGCTACAGTCTGTGGAATCACAAAGGGCAGGATACAACTGAGCAGCTTACACTACTACTCCTTAACTGCACAAGGGAATGTTCTAGCATTTTGTACTGCTATTGAAAAGATTTGAAAGAATGCTGTGCAAGAAGTTCATTTAGCCGAAAGGGAGGGAAAGACATTGTCATTGTAGACTTGACAAGATAAGTAAGAACAAACTGTGATAGAGTAACTCATAAATATTTTTGAATCATTTTAGTAACTTAGATTTAATCTTTTCTATGTCAAAACACATAGGAAACACTCAAATTTGTCATTTTTGTTGACTACAATATAATTTATTACAATAAAAATTGATATCTATTAAACAGCAATATTAAGAGCTTCTTAATACTTGTGACTGATTTTCTCTCATTTTCCAGATATAACACAGAACCTTCCTCCTTTACATATTCAAAACATAAAGCCATTTACTCTTGTTGCTATTGAGTCGCTAGGTCATGTCCAACTCTGCAACCTCGTGGACTGTATATAGCACATCAGTCTCTTGTGTCCTTCACTAGCTCCGAGTTTGCTCCGATTCATGTCCACTGAGTCATGAAATAACTCTTAAATATTTCTTTTAGTTAATATTGTTATGCATACCTGGAATATTGCTTAAATCAGTCTCCATTACAGTAAAAAGTCCTCTATACATAGAGAAATTTTCAATCAAATTTGTAACGTTAAAAAAGAAAATATGTTGAGCTTCTGCTGTGTTCAGGCCCAACAAAAGACACCAGTGCTAGGTAGAGGGACAAAGAATAAAGATATGATCCCCCTCCCCAGAAAACCTGAGATATTCAAGAAAGATGAAATGATGGAGAATACATTTGAGGGAGAAATAAGTTTTCTGAAGAGATTTTTCAGAACATACTCACTGACTCAAACCAAGATCAAAACCTTGGCCCATAAACAAACTTTGTAGCCAGGAATCTACAAAAAGCCAAGTTGAATGTGGTTGTATTACCCTGGTCTTAAAATGTCATATTTGTGGAAAGCAATAAAAATCACTAATTTATCACTTTACTCTTCTCAAATCCCATTTCATAGTTTCCGTTGAAGCATCTACCTATGTCTTTCCCTCCTACTAAAAAACCAAAAGGACACAGGGCAACTTTCCTTTGATATGTGAAAACTGTTCACTGAGAGAGGAAATAGAATTGTTCTGTTTCTCCAGGAGACTGAGCCTGGGTAGATTTATTTTGTCTGCAGACTTGAGCTCACTCCTTGTAAATATTTAAGCAAAGATTATTAATAATGGTTCTTCTTCTCAGGAAGAACTTTCTACATTGATGATGAATTATATCAGATGACTCTAGGATTCCTTCTACTTTACTGATATTAAAGTTGATGAGTTATATCTTTATCTTCCTCAAAATTTCTCGAAGATTCATTGATTTTACAAAGTTACATTGCTGTCATTTAGTCACTAAGTCCTGTCCAATTCTTTGCAACCCCATGTACTGAGCCCTCCAGGCTCCTCTGTCCATGGGATTCCCTGCCAGGGTCCAGCCCCGGTGGATCCAGGGAAATTCGAAGCAGGGATGGCGTGGCGTCTTAGAAAGAATTATTTATTTAGATACATAAGATTAGATTAGAAAAGAATAGTGTAGTAGGAAAATTAGTGGAGAAAAGAGGCTGAATAACTTGGTTTACGGGGAAAGCCATAAAATCTCAGGACAAGAGATTTGCACCATCTACGTGGGGCCACCGGCACCCGCTTGAATCTCTAAAGGTGCCCCACCGTGGGCTCCTTTTGGTGCAGATCTTAGAAGCCGGGGCAAGTAAGTAGCCGTGGTGAGCCTCCCCATTCCAGGTGGGAATTCAAGCGTGAAATTAGAGTAGGAGACACAGGGGAAACCAGTCCTTCCAATAACTGGCTCCAGCTCCCTTTGTTCTTCAAGGCCTTTTATACCCTTTTCTTACGTAGAGATCAATGGATAATATATAAAATTATGCAGCATCAGCAGCCCTGACTCTTATCAAGACCAGGCTTTTCTCTCTGCATACCTAGTTGTATACACAAGCCTTGAGTGATTTACATCATCTTCTGGCCAAAAGGCCAATTAACATTTTATGGCTCTTTTCTGATAAGGGTTTGTTAACCAGAAGACTCATTTGTGTTAATCTTTCCAAAGTTTGATGCCATACTCGGGAAGCACTAAACAAAGTTACATTCTTACATAGCAAGGACACAGCAATTTGAAACGAGCAAGAGGAGTATAGTGATTTATAAAAGAAAGTAATTAACTCAAAAGTCTAGTGTTGCTAACATCAAAACTACTACATATCTTTTTCAAAATTCTGTTTATATTGGCTAACTTCTTCCCAGGTGCCTAAGATAAACAATAAGGAGGTCTGGCAGCAATCATTGAGTCAACAGTGAAATCCTATCACCAATAGGATTTTTAGCTCTTAGAAAAGGTTTTGTAACTTTAAGATCGGAGAAGGCAATGGCACCCCACTCCAGTACTCTTGCCTGGAAAATCCCATGGATGGAGGAGCCTGGTGGGCTGCAGTCCATGGGGTCGCTAAGAGTCGGACAAGACTAAGCGACTTCACTTTTACTTTTCACTTTCATGCATTGGAGAAGGAAATGGCAACCCACTCCAGTGTTCTTGTCTGGAGAATCCCAGGGACGGGGGAGCCTGGCGGGCTGCCGTCTATGGGGTCGCACAGAGCTGGACAGACTGAAGCGACTTAGCAGCAGCAGCAGCAGCAGCAACTTTAAGATAGTCAGGCTTTGTGCCCCTCACAGTTGGGGGCTGTAAGGTCCAGGGAACCTGTTAGGCAGGTTAAAGTGTTTAAGTTAGAGCGTTATCAGAGGGGGTTGAGCTGAAACACTCCTCTCAAAAGCAGAAGACTAAAGCCCTGAGTTAACTTTTTCCAGAGACTGTCAGAAGAGTAGAAAAGCAGGCAGACTCTTATTTTGGGGGTACATGCTCAGGAAATACCAGAGGGAAACCCTGAGACTCGAATTGCCTTGCCATCTGAGTCTGCTGCGTGACCCTGTCACGGGTGGGATTCCTCATGCTGGCCCCCGTCAATTCCCCAGGCAAGAATCCTGA
This sequence comes from Aepyceros melampus, assembly GCA_006408695.1. NCBI lineage: Eukaryota > Metazoa > Chordata > Mammalia > Artiodactyla > Bovidae > Aepyceros > Aepyceros melampus. The sequence continues at coordinate 199,955 of SJXQ01002577.1, read as the reverse complement.
AGTGGGTTGCCATTTCCTTCTCTAGGGGATCTTCTTGACCCAGGAATCCAACCTGCATCTCCTGCTTTGGCAGGCAGATTCTTTACCACTGAGTCACCGGGAAAGCCCCACAGAGTTACATACTTAGCAGTACAAACTAAAAACCATACCCTTTCTATAAAATATTTTTAAAAGTGAGAGAATTTGTATAATATAAACAATGTAAGTCAGTATTGTATTATTTGAATCAATGTATTATTTTGAGAGAAAAAACTTTTTAATTTAAGAGGAAAGTTCAACATATATTAAGAAGCTGAGTATCATATCTGTCTTAGAATTTGATGTCATCTGGGTAAATGAGCCTTAGTGTCCTTATTACTGAATAAGAAATAACAAGAGTTGCATATATTGTGTATGCACATGTTTGGTTATCAAATGTTTGGTATTCACAAAAGTTTTTTGAAAAGGTGAGAATCTCCTATTTTAATGAGAGTCTCCTAAGGTGTGTCCTCTTTTTTATATCATTATTCTTTTAAAAAAGCATTTGAAATGGCATGTAAGCACACATTTTAAAAGATAATATGAAAGGGAAACATAGCACAGGAATATAGGGGAAAGAGTTAAATGATAAAATGAGGGTAACATCAAGTTGAGGCAAAGAAAGCATCTTACAGCATCTTGTATAATAGACAGTGAGGGATTATTGATTTGACTCCAATCTGCAGACTAATACTGAAAGTGTGGGAGAAAACACAATCAGGTACAAGATTCATGGTGAATAAACTGTTGTAACATCCCACTTTTCAAAAGAGAGAGCTAGATTTTTTTAAGCTAAATAATGTTCTACACAGGTCAAAATCATGTGATCTAAATACACTGTTTTGTGTTGAATATCTACCTGGATCTCAGAATAAACTTTCTGGCAAAGGAATAAATAATCCACACATCATTCAAAGAATCTTCAGTTTATATGAGTCCACAAAGAATATTAACTGCAGACTCTTTTTCCAACTAAAGGCAGATCCATATGCTTTAATGATCATGCAGGTAGAAAATATTCTTGACATTCATAATGAAAATTCTGAGTAAATCAGGAAAACCCAAGTATTATCTTCACATTGATAGCAATGCATGTTCAAAAGAATGTCATCAGTTTGTGAACCTAAAAATATGAGATTCTCACCTTTTCAAGCATTGTTGTAATTTATAAATATCCTAAACCCTTTAGGAATTTGATGAATTATAAGTTGTAACAATGGATGGGAAAAGGGATGTCTCAGGGGAGAGCTTTCTGACACTGCGGTTTGGGTTCCGTTTTGTTAATATAGGGTCAGAGCCAATTCGCAGAGCAGGAAAAAGTGGCACTTCCACACCCACTACCCCTGGATCAACCGCCATCACTCCTGGCACCCCACCCAGCTATTCTTCACGCACCCCAGGCACTCCTGGAACCCCCAGCTACCCCAGGACCCCTCACACACCAGGAACCCCCAAGTCGGCCATCTTGGTTCCCAGTGAGAAGAAAGTCGCCATTATACGCACGCCTCCGAAATCTCCTGCTACTCCCAAACAGCTTCGGCTTATCAACCAACCACTGCCAGACCTGAAGAATGTCAAATCCAAAATTGGATCCACAGACAACATCAAATACCAGCCTAAAGGGGGCCAGGTAAGAATCATACGACCACATATTTGCTGCCAAAGTAAAATCCCTGTTACTTACTGTGTTGCCATCCTCACATTACAGGCTTACAGTTGTTAAAAGAGAGATGGAGGTTTTAGAGTGTTACTGGTTGTGATTTATTATTAATAGTTTGGATCTTATCTGAGAAAGCTACCTTATAAAATATATTGTAAGTAATATGCCATGTCCATTCCTTCTGGATATTATTAGATAAAAATTGATTTAACCATAGAGGAGAATCTTTTACTTGATTACCTAATAGATCCTTTTTGAGTGTTTCTCTGTTGACTTGTGGATTTTAACTTAGGAGATAATGTTTCATTTCTGGTATAAATTTGATTATTATCTGGTATGATACTGGCTTTGAGCTCATTTGACCATCTTTTAGTGATACTACTTTTATCACCTTCCTTCTCCTCAAGGATTTCCTATGATATTTTCTACCATTTCCCCATGTTCGTTCCAAATCAGAGCATGGTTTCCCAAGTTGTTTCTCAGCCTGCTATTGCCTGAACATTGCAAAGGGTAGATATTAACGTTAATAATTAATAGATGACTCTACATGGATCTATAAGAAATTCTGTTTCAGAATAATTGTGTTAAATAAAATTGTTAGTAAAACTCTACCTATTGACTTTTCAGCTTCAGAGCAAACATTTATATTTTTTCCAACCAGAGAGCTTGAGTTCTACCTTAACCTAAACGTTGCTTACACACTATATGTTTGGATAAAGCAATTAGCCTGGAAGGAGATAAAACAGATATCACCTATTATTTCCCTTGTGATATTGATATGCCCATAGTTTGACTTTTATTCTAAATGAAGGGATGACACACCCATCCTTGAGTAAAAGAAGAGGAAAGCAGTAATTTCCTTTATACATTAATAAAGTATAATGCCCTTGTTCAATATACCAAAAACAACTTAAAAAAATTTTTTTTTCCTCTCTTTTACTTGTCTCATATTTTCTGCCACTGATTTCTGGTATCCCTTTCTCATGCCAAAGAAAATACATTTTCAGCGGTTTAGAAGAAATGTCTTGTCAAAACATGAAGCTGTCAAAGACTCCCACTCAGCATTAAAACAAAAATTTAATGTTGCTTATTCCTTTAGCAACAGAGTTCTCTGCTTTCTCATTATGATTCTGTTCAAGAAAGTCCAGTTAAGAAAAAATCAACCAAAGAAGGGAGGAAGGACTCAGAATTCCATTTTTAGAACAACTGTAACGTTCTATAATAATATAATCACAGAAAGATGCTTTTTTAATAGAAGAATGTAATTAAAATATGAGCTACAAGAAACATCTTTAAGCAAAAAAAAAGCAAAAACCCAAATTATATCACGTGTAAGCCTATAATTCCCAAAATCTCATGCTCTTGCCTTTATCATAGTTTTGCATATCCAAGAGAAGGAAATATTTCAAGCCTTTTGAAAATATCCAAATGTAATTATTTTATATTTATACATAAATAATTGAAAAGAGTAAGTTGAATAAAATAAATTTATACCAGTTTGCAAGTTTATCATTTTTGTTCTTTTGAGCTACCTCCTAAAATAGAGTAGTTATAATGTGTATTTAAAATCAGTTCTCTTTTTGTGAATATCCTAATGTTCTAATATTTTCCTTAATTAAATGTGAGGTTTATTTGCCTATCTTCTGGAAAATATTGATACTTAAAAGAATCTATTTCTTCATAGAATCACAAGGGAATTAACTATCTCAAAGATATTTTATTGAAACTAAAAAGAAAATTGAATAAAAAGTAAATGCTTATTGATATAATTTGACAATAAAGTATTTATTCAAAGGATTTTTAAAGGTAGAAAGACAAAAAGTGGTTTTGGCCTCAGCTTTGCTAGAATCGTTAAGTTAAACGAACCCCCAAATGTGAAGACTTAAATTTATTTTCTCTTTCTATGTCTTTATATCTTGCTGTGAATATTTCTATGTCTAATTTTAATTTTCTCCTATATTTGTCAATTCATAAAGTTGATATAAAGACATTCTTCTGAGGTGAACTAGCGCTGCCCTAGAGATTATGGTATTAAGGACTAGTAAATACATATGCTGGGAGGGATTGAGGGCAGGAGGAGAAGGGGACAACAGAGGATGAGATGGCTGGATGGCATCACTGACTCGATGGACATGAGTTTGGGTGAACTCCGGGAGTTGCTGATGGACAGGGAGGCCTGGCGTGCTGCGATTCATGGGGTCGAAAAGAGTCAGACACGACTGAGCGACTGAACTGAACTGAAATACATGTAACACAGAAAATTAAAGAAAGAATAAAATTAGCCTCAAAATCACCATGTCAATTGAAGAAAATCTTTTGTTCCATGAGGCCAGTATTAAACTAACGCAAAATTATCCTACTGCAACTTCAGATGACTTGGAAAAATTTTACAATAGTGGAATTATAAAGTGACTTTTGTTGGAGAAATGGGAAATGTTTCCTCACCAAGATAAGACATAGATGGAAGGAGTATATTTGCCTACTATTTTGTGATAGATGGCATCAATGTATTTAAATTGGAGAGGAAAATGAATTAGAAAATTTGGATGCACTCCAGTTGAATTGTCTTCGTAGGGAACATATTTTACTCAACATTTAACACTATGCTCCTAAAAGCCTCCTTATAGTGTATGGGCTTCTCACATACAGAGGTTGAGGAGAGTTTCTTTTTCTTTACATGTTAAACTGGGAATTTTCGCTGGATTTTAAAGGTTCAACTTTATGAGACAACTAAGAAAAATTTTTATGTAAAAGTTTCTTTGAAATTATCAAGATAGTAATAATATGCCAAAGACCCTTGCTATTAATATCTGGTTAAAAATCCATAAACTGAGGAAATCAAAGCCAGTAGTATGTTGTCTCCAATAGTAAATTGTATATACTAGCACCCCACTCTAGTACTCTTGCGTGGAGAATCCCAGGGATGGAGGAGCCTGGTAGGCTGCAGTCCATGGGGTTGCTGAGAGTTGGACACGACTGAGTAACTTCACTTTCACTTTTTACTTTCATGCATTGGAAAAGGAAATGGCAACCCACTCCAGTGTTCTTGCCTGAGAATCCCAGGGATGGGGGAGCCTGGTGGGCTGCCGTCTATGGTGTCGCACAGAGTTGGACACGACTGACGTGACGTAGCAGCAGCAGCAGGATATTTGAATGGACAGTGACCAACCCAGAATCACTGAAGAAAACAGGACAATAGCAATATCTTCTGTAGGAGCCCAGTTTTGTAACAGACATATGTCATCTATAGTTATTGAGAAAAATAGTCACACAGCTGTTATTAGTGAAAATGGGATTAAATAGGTAGATATAACCTTAATTCAGACCATCTCCACAGACTCTGTTGTCATAAAATTTGGAGTGGTTTGATTGTATGTAAATAATTTAATATTTAAAGCATTATTATTTTTGGATTAAAGTTTGTACAGTCACTAATTATAAAGAGAAGAAATCTCTAATGGAAGATATATGTGTCTTAGGGATTCAACAACAACCTTTCATGATGGGAAGCTTTTATTATTTGCCCCAATTTCGATGTTTATTGCTCTTCCATATGTATAAGTTGTGTGTTTATGGCTGTTATCTCTTCTGTTAAAGTCCAGTTTTCTTTTGGCAAAGAGGCTCAACTTAGAGCTCAGTTCAGTGAGGCAGGTCAGTGCCTAATGGACTGGATAAGCTAGGTGAAGCTGTGAGGAGCTTTGCAAAAAAGCAATAAAGTTAATCTTTTCAGCTAAAATATAAATTCAATCTACTGGTAAGAACATATGCAATCTTGAATTGACTATAGAAAGTAAGCTTGGTTAATTTAACCCAAGGCATAGGTAAAGCTATCTTCTCAAGTGTATTAATTTGAAGCTGTCTCACTGTACTTAGCTCCTTAATCTACAATCATCTAAATCTAAATTTTAAAATAAATAGTGTTAGCTTTTTAAGGACTCAGCTGCTTGATTTAAACAAAGATAAGAAAATAACCAGTTTCTCTAAATGTGTGGCATTAAAAAAAAATAAACAATAGCTGAATGAATGGTACTTTTTCTGTCTATGGATCAGATACATCAAAACAGATACATTACCTATGTAAAGTTAATAGCCAGTAGAAATTTGCTGTATGACACAGGGAACCCAGATCCAGTGCTCTGTAACAACCTAGAAGGGAGACAGCTTAGCAGGAGGTTTAAGAGAGAGGAGACATATGTATATCTATGGCTGATTGATGTTGATGTATTGCAGAAACCATCACAATATTGTAAAGTAATAAAGTAATTATCTTCCAATTAAAAATAAAAGTAAAAAAAATTCCTTTATATACTCTTAACAGACTCCATAAATATTTGTGCCACAAAGGGCAAGCTGAAGATGAGTGAAAAAGCAGTGTTCTTGAAATAGAAGCAATGAGAGAGAGTAAGAAGAAAATGAATTGAATGAAATGTAGAGTAAAATCTTTTTTATATTTTTATATAAAATTGTAGGAAATATCATATCCTGTGATTTTTTTGGCCTTTCACGTGCTACCTTGAATGAGTTGCTTTCAATTTTATATTCAAGGGGAAAAACAAAATTAATTTTGGAGGCAACTAATAAATTATGGTGAAACAGGATTTTTTTCTTATCATATAAAATTATTATGATCAATTTTGTGAAGGTCTACTAAGGTGCTAGTAATATACATAGGCATATTTACAGAATCAAAAATTTTTCAAACAGAGAAAGATAAGCTTATTTAGATCTTTTTCTCACTTGCATATTTATTCTTTAATCATTTACAAAGACTCTCCTGTGTACTATATGACACATGACATGTGGCCTGTACAATCTAAGCAAAAGTGTTTGTTTTTCTTGTCCTCTCCTGGTGTCCTGCCTTTATTTGATTTAAAATTTTTTTCCAAGCCATTTCTTTCCATCTGTAGGGCTACAAATAAGTATTAATTAAAAAGTATAATAAAATACCCCACTAATTGTAAAATACTATCAGTCAACCCAGCATGAAGGAAAGCTGTTCACCAAAATATATTACATAATATTGACAGGAAATTTTTTTTTTTTTTTGCAACCAAAGTCATCATTATCTTAAAATGAAAGCTCCTTGAAATCAGGGATCTGTCTTTATGCAATAGAACTTTAATAACTATAATTCAAGTACTTTCATAAGGTAATAAAAAGTTTTCAAGCTAGGCTTCATAAATACTAATTATTAAAAACTGTGGAAAAATTATTACTTTGGGTTTACAAAGTTGAGACCTGTAGACTCTCTTTTTGTTTGTTGTTCATTTACAAACCAAACAATGACATGGAAACAGCCTTGAATCTCAGGTTGTCTTCAAACAATTGAACAGACTTTTGAAAAGTTAGTTTATTACCAATGTGGCCTAATATTCCTTACACTATCTTAAAGTTTTAAACTAAAGAAAAAATGTAATGTCAAGAAGTTATGGCATATGAACTTTATAAACCTCTTTGTATGTTAATATTCATGAATCACAATGACTGTCATGTTTGTAACTTTCCTTGCAGTGTCCATGGACAGACCACTTAAAATATGTAACAGTGGGTCTAATGGCTAAACTCAATGTCTGTTCACCAAAACATTATTTCCAAATTTTTCAGCGTTATCTATTCACTCCAAGATTTCTCAGTGTAGTTCTGCTTTCTGTGCTTTGTGACACAGCCTACACAGGAAAATTGAGCTCTCACCTAAGTGGATCCTCTACCATGTTCTTTTTCCTTAGAGCTCTGTGGAATTGTTTGTTTTGACATAAACTATTATTTTTGTTTAAATGTGTATTGAAATATACTTATTGTTTATATTTGATATACTTAGTTTTGTTTATATTTGATATACTTAGTTTTGAAGATGCTATTGGTCAGTATAGGTAAGTGTTAATTAAAATTCAGAATGGACTATAATGTTTATATATCTCTGTGCATTTTGACCAGAGCACCAGGTTGTTCACAGATGAATATTTGAAGAGCACTATACAGAGAACTTTTAATCTTCAGGAATATATATGATTTAATAATATTTTTATTTTAGTATATGATGCCTATGGACTCTATAGAGGCTAGATAATTTTCATTAAAATTGAATGTTATGGAATAAGAAATACTTTTGAGAAAGGCAAAAGTGTTTTTATTATGCAAGGATAAAGAAAAACTTGATAAGCATTCCTAGGAAATGAGGCAAACCCAGAGGAAAAGCTTAGTGCTCTATAAAGCTGAAGGGGAAGTCAGTTGAATGTCACTCAGTTCTGTGTAAGACTGCCTTGATGTGGAAAGAAAGAAATGATTTTGTAGTTGAGATTCATACCTAGAGGATGCCTAAAAGGCCTAGCACCAGACTGTAAAGGAACTGAGAACAGAATCCAACTTTTAGATACCAATTTTCCATATCTTGCTATCTTGAGTTGACATGTGGATATTTTATTTTTAAAAAGCAGCAGCAGAGAGTGTCAAAAAAAAATCAGATTCCCATTGCTCAAGGAACCCATGTTGACATCGCAATTACTAACTCTGTTTTATAAACTGTTTTACTCAAAACTAAAATTGGGATTGGATTTTCTTTCATTTTTCATGTTTCATATTTCCAACTAATCTCTAGTAAGAGAGATCTATTCCTGCCTACAGGCATATCCCACATTTTGTATTCCTCCTCTTTCTTAGAGTAACCCTATTTGGGGGAGGAAAAAAGGTCATTTCTTTACAGGAGCAATTCAGCTTACATGCAGAGAGAGTACAGTGGCAGGTCGTTTCAATTGAACCATTTATGATAAAATTCAACTAGAGTCACATCAAGAATTTCCAGAAAGTAACTCTTCTGTTCTTTCCTAGTGTCATGGAGGAATAGATAGAATTAACTAAGTTCAAATTAAATATTCAGTTGCATTAATCTGTTCTTTATAACTCTTCATGCTTACAAGACCCTTATATGAAAGAAAAATCAGTGATGTTTGCATGTAAGTCACCAATATATGCCCAAAAGAATGAAATCCTTTTCTGGCAGCCCCACACTGAGGAACTGGTTTGACTGAACCTTGAAAGATGATCTGTTACATACTCAACTTGGAGCGAGAGCATTCTGTCAGGAGATAATAACATAAAGACATCATGGGGATGAACTTGAAACTATAAACAAGGCCCTTAAGGATAGATTATAACACAATCTGGACAAAATGTAAAGTATTAAAAGAGAACTCAAACATCAGTATTGCTGCGAACCTTGGTTGCCTGGTTATGTTTTATATTTTGTCTCATTTTATAAGAAATAGGAAATTTGGTAGAATTTTTGGAGGCATAGCTTTTGGAAGATGATCCAGTTGCTTGATACAATAATAATTTCACTGTGCTATGAAATATGCAGAAGGAAAGATTCTCTCATTCTTTGCATTAATAGAGCAAGTAAAATTTCTGATGGAAAAAAATTAACAAAGATTAAAATGTGGTTTTGAATTAATGCTGGGTAATGATTATATGACTATTTTTCCTTTATATCATGAATATAAAAAATTATTTCATTTGTAAAATAGAAGTTCATTATATTTTTTTAGGCAGTCTCCAAGATATTAAAGTAATTTTCCCTTGACATGGGCTTTAGGAAAATAAAAGTCCAATGAAAATTTCTTCCCAAAGAAAGCAGTTTTCATTTCAAGTTATCCATAGAGAACAGAGAGTTAAAACTCAACTCTGATTAAAAAAAAAAAAATCTAAAATAAAGCTCACCCTTCACAGCAGCCATCTGTTTTTTTTATTTTCTGGGTGGGATGGTTTCTAAGGACTGCCAGTATTTGTGGAATCAACTCTCTAAGGTGTTATTTGTCAATGATCCTAGAGATGTTTGGCATGAAGTAGTTTGTAATTGTGCTAAGGCATAAATGTGAGTTACATGGCTCAGGTACAAGTTGTCAAGCTAGAGTGTAAATCTCACTGAACATCAAACATTCACAGCCCTGAGTGGTTTTATTTCTGTCCATTCAACCATTAAGCAAAATGGTGAATGTCATACTTTGCCTCATTTTAGACAGAAGCAGTATACTATAAAGTTTTTGCAATTATGGAAATATGTAAAGGCTGTGCTATAAATGCATGTCATAGTAAGCAAACATAGGTTAGTAAAATCTACCATCAGAAAGGCCGGTTAGTTTTTTTACTAGAAAATCTATGATTCTCTTAAAATCTGAAGAAAAGCAACAGAAGTTGGCCTTGAAGTTTTAGGATTTAAGATTTGAATCATCTTTAAGTAATGCTGGCAATATGTCCTCTTTGGGTTTGAATCATTTGCTTTGGAAAATCATAAAAAATGTCAAACAGTTGATTAAACATTAGAGTCAAACAAATTTATGCAACTGAATTTGGAATTTCCATTTTTGCAACAAGTGAGTCAGATTTAACATTTGGCTTTTGATCACTTGATAATGAGTCACTTGATTGGTACTCTTATGATCTCTAAATTAAAACTTGTAAATGAAATATGAGACTCTGTATATCCCAAGGATTAGAAAAATGGCTTGAATGCTTTTTCATTTCCAAAATAAACAGATCCTTATGCAGAATAATTTAAAGTATTATTATTAGAAAAAACAAATCAGAATTATTTGCTTTCTGAGAATAACTTATCTGTGAGGTTTGAAATGTAATGGCCCTTATTGACTTATTTATCTGCATCTACAGTTTACCTGAAACTCTTAGGACACTGTGCTTTTTGTTAGGTACAGACTTTGTGACATTGCCATTTTTTTTTAATTGAAATATTTATTATGCCCGAAAGGGTAGCCACATCATCCTGTCTTTTGAATTCAGATTTTGACAAGAGTCTCTTCCCTTGGGCTGCTGCTGAGAGCTGTCGATGATGCTCCCCTGTAAGGAACAAGCTATCTTGTCAGTGTTAGGCAGAAACTGCAATTTAAGCTTTGTCTAGTTAAAAATAGTCAAGATTCACTGTCCTTTTGAATTTTCTACTCTTTTTTGCAAATTCTAAGAGATGTGATACCATTCTTAGAGAAAGCTGTATATCTAGGGTAAATTTATTGTGCTTCTTTTTATGTATAAGAAGATAAACTGTCCCCTAAAATACTGGAAATGTGATCTCTCTCTAGCTATTGGGGGGTACTTGTAGTCAAAATGAAGTAAAACAAACAAAAAAATAACAAGCCTTTCCTTCCATTCTTACATTGCTTGTTTTGGAGGGTTCTCCAAACGTTCAAAATTCAGAAGATGCATGGAAGAAGCTACAAGAGTTATTACTTTGTACATTACTTTACACCTGAGTAATATCTTTCCAGATCTGGATTTGCTGTTGTCCTCAAGATGAATACTGGACTTCCTGAAAATAGAAACACCTAACCTCAAATCTGTTGGGCCCAATCCAGACCTGGACTACCTGTACATGACCTGGTTCAGGTCAGCTAGTTAACAGTCCTTGGTTTTCTCCCCTGTAAAAATGGAAAGGATGCTTTCACACCAAAGTCAAGGATATTGGCTATTTATGAGCAGGTGTCAGAAAGTGGGCTTTCAGAAGGCTACTAAACCAAACCTGCAAGGGAATCATGAAGCCTTTCAGTAGAGGAGGCCCAGAGTCTCCTTGTTGATGATCTTGGGAAAACCAGAACCTCTTCCTTCAGATGAGTGAGAACCCTAACCTGTAGCAGTCAGCCAGACCAATGTGAACCTCATCATTCTACATGGGCCAGTCATAGTCAACTCGCGTGGACCAGGTGATTTACAGTCAGGCTAACCCTCCAGAAGCTGGAGTGGAGAGAGCACTGGCACATCCTTCAGAAACCAGGGCTGAACTATTGCACCTTCCATGGAGGGGACCTGAGTCCCAGTGTATTTCCCACAATATCAGAAACCTCCTCACAGATAATTCAAGTTTTACTTTTCTATTCCTGTATTGTTTCCAGATTACAGCAGCCTACAGCCAGGGTATCAGGCTCTTGAGCACTGGCCCTTGGAGATGGGGGTGAGGGGTGCAGGAGAAAAATACTTCATATTTACATGATAGCTCTGCCTTTCAGTTTCAGTGTTAGTTTTTTTTCATAAATGATAAATGTAAGTGGAAAGGAGTTTGGAGCCTCTTTGGTGCTAACCCATTTCTGATTCCCTGGTTCCCAATATTCTGTCCCAAAATTTTGAAAGAAAATGCCAGTGAAGTTACTTCCAATTCCTTTTAGGTTAGGATTTTAAACAAGAAGATCGATTTTAGCAAGGTTCAGTCAGATGTGGTTCCAAGGATAACATCAAACATTCTGCTGGGGGCGGAAATGTAAGTAGAAGCTTGTGTCAGAAGCTGTCCTGAGTGTGTGGAGCCATCTGCACACCAGCACTTCGTCTCTTTTCCCACCTCCTTCCCAACACCTCCCAGCACACTCCTCACTTCTTGTTGCTGCACCGCAAGTCCCCCTAGTTTGGGAGCTTGTCAACCTTGCATTTTCGGTAATGGGCTTTCCATCCTTCCCTCTGAGATCACTGGTGAATTTCTCACTTTTTAAAGGGGGACACCATGGTTTTCAGGGAGATGAAGAGCCCATTTCACCTGCCAATTTGTTTGCTGGCCCTTGGCTTTAAGGTATTTTCTCATGCTGTCTCTGCTCCCTTGCAAAAGTCAGCTGAGCACACACTTTTCTAGCTCCATTTAAGTTACTCCTGAGGCAACGACTGATGTATGAAAGTATCCAAAGTGTATAATGTCGATCTTTTGTGCTTCATTATTCATGAGAGTTGGGATATCATTTGGAATAATACAAACCTGGTGAAGCATGGCTCATCTGTAATTCAAAGTGAAAGGATTCAAATCCCAGTATACTCTTTGTTTTGATTTTTTTTTTAATCCCTGTCTCTTAAATTGGGTGGAAATAATATTCTCTGAGAGGAAGAAAAAGATGAATTCATGTTTCTCAAAAGTATTTGAGGAAGAGTTGAAGCAGGCAGACCCAAGCTAAAGTAGGCATGGTTCTTTGTTAACATTAGAATAATAAAAAAGGTGAATAGAGTGAGTATACTACAGATCCAATCACCTAGACTTCGGATTCTAGCCATCTGTGACTCAAGTAATTTATAGAGTATTAAATCCAGAATTCTCGCTTATCTAATAACTTGGTTTCTTGCTCCTCGGTTGGGCAGAGATGGAGTCAAACAGTGAAAAAAGAGACAAGCAAGTGCCTGATGTTCAAAGCAGCTCCACTGAGCATGAAAATGTGCCATATGGGAGAACCACAGCGAGATTTGCTGGGCTCCTTTAGGGTACAGGGCTAAGCCTCAGGCTCAGTATTTACACTGACAGGCTCCCCTCATCCCTGAGGCATGGTGTGTAAGTACACACCATGTACTACTCTCACGGGAGCAATCTTAGTCCTGGAGTTAATAGGTAATTTTGAGAGTATCAGAGGATTGACCCAGCTGACCTCTACAATAGGTGCTGCTGGTCTAAACACCTACGAAGGAAAGGATGATTTTAAAGTTATTAGAGAAGTTTCCAACCTCCAAACCAATAGTCTGAAACTTTCCCCTAGAGAAGAATCACTTGTTCAAATGTGATTGATTTGGTTGGGGAAGATTCCTTAGTCCCATTTCCAGTGCTAGATTACATAATTCGCATGTATTTCCAATGTAAATGAACCAGGAACCATGCTTGGAAAGCACCCTTTCAAATATTAGAAGATGAATTGATTTCAGTAAAACCCAGAAGAAGAAAAAAAAATGCTGTTTTTTTATCATTTGGTGTGCAATAAAAATTGCATTTAGCCAAAATATGACAAGAGTGTTTTAGAAAAGCATGTTTAGAGCTTTCTTCTTGTATCTTAAAGCATTGTTGGACTTCTTGCTTGTATGAACAGTTTTGGTCACTTTCATGTAAAAATCACTTTCTAAAGAATACTTTTCCTCTTCACTTGGCTCTTTGCTTATGGAAAGGTTTAATACAGTGTGGCTTCTTTCTCTGAGTGGAAAGCTTGCCTTCTTAATACAGAAGTTCTGTCCCTTTGCGGCATCATCTGTTTTCTACTAATAAAATCTTCTCTTCTAGGATTTTCTTTCACTTGTGTTTTTCTTTCCAACCAAACATATGGGAGGACGTATGGAAGATTGGGTTTTCCCATGTGTGTGTATATGTTGTTGTATGTTGTGAGTTTGGGTATATTTCTAGATTTTACATATGAGCTTGGGGGCTTATTTACATCTAAACTATTTTAAGCCTATTTTCTGTGGTTCACACAGGTACAGATTGTCACCAAGAAGATAGACCTAAGCCATGTGACATCCAATGTGGCTCTCTGAAGAACATCCGCCACAGGCCAGGTAAGTCAGTATTTTTAGTAGTCTGAGGGATATTAGATTGAATTCAAAAAATCGATAAGCAGAGTTTTTGTTGCTGTGAGAAATGATTGGAAGGACCTTTTCACATGCTAATACTTCATGCTTGTGTTAATAGAAACTTAAATTAGAAATTTTGAGGCATTGTCATATGGCCACATATCCTAGGACATGTTAAAAATGACACAGGAGATGCATTTATCTGTATGTACTCAACATGCTTATTGGAGCTCTTTTGAAATATATAGTCCATAAAATAATATTGGGCTATGTATTCTTATGTAATTCATGGACTGAATGCAGCATTTCAAAAGTTTTGCAAGAAATTGTTTTTCTACATTATGTTGGGTGGCGGGGGGAAGGATTGTGCTTTTTAACAAAGCCGAAGAAATTTATTTTTCTGTTGAATTTCTCAGATCTACGTCAATAAGCATTGTGAATCTTCAGAATGCATGTCTCCCCAACTTATTTGACCATAGACTGCTTGTTTTCCTGGAATATCTCATAAGTTTAGTTCAGTTCAGTTTAGTTGCTCAGTCATGTCCACCTTTTTGCAACCCCATGGACTATAGCACACCAGGCTTCCCTGTCCATCACCAACTCCTAGAACCTGCTCAAACTCATGTCCATCGAGTCAGTGATGCCATCCAATCATCTCATCCTCTGTCATACCCTTCTCCTCCTGCCTTCAATCCCAGCTTCAGGGTCTTTTCCAGTGAGTCAGTTCTTCACATGAGGTGGCCAAATTATTGGAGCTTCAGCTTCAGCATCAGTCCTTCCAGTGAATATTCAGGACTGATTTCCTTTAGGATTGATTTGGTTTGATCTCCTTGCAGTCCAAGGGACTCTCAAGAGTCTTCTCCAACACCACAGTTCAAAAGCATCAATTCTGCAGCACTCAGCTTTATTTATAGTCCAACTCTCACATCCATCCATACATGACTACCAGAAAAACCATGTATTTCATAATATTCATTATTTTATTATGAGATATCTCATGTCTCATTATTATATCTTAGGATATCATAATATATGATATATTATGATATTTTATGATATATTATTATGAGATATCACATATCTCATAAGTGTAGTGCCCTGAGGTAGAGTGTATATTCATATGTGCTAGGGATTTTTCCCTATTTAACTTGTGAATTTAATGTCATTTTTTCTAAGTATCATGTACTATATGTTTTTGCTAAATTCTACCTCCATGCATATGTAAATAATGGACAGTTGTCAAATTTGTAAATTTTCTTGAGACTGTTTGACACAAGTTATATATACCATTGAAGGACAAAAAAATTGATTTTAACCATCTATTCTTGGCATCTTAATTAAACCAGGTAATATCTTATTCCCATAAATCATAATCTCAAGTGTTATCAGAACAAGGTAAAAGAACAACTGACCCCAGTGAGATTTCTGACCAGAAGATTATTGAGAGGAATTTTTTTAGTTGAAAAACAAAAGGTTTCAAAAATGGATAAGTACTGGAAATATGTCTAGAAATTGGGCTTCACTTTGGCAAAGGGTATTAATAAAGCAAGTCAAGGAGATAGAAACTACATATAAGGAATTTCCATTACTGATTTCAGAACTGTTACCTGGAATTAGCTGTCTATCATTCATGAGAGAGAAGGGACATTGTCCCAAATGGGTATCTTCACAGCCCCCCATCTATGCCTTATATCTATAGACATTTAGCTGATTTTGTCCTGTGTCAATAGTATGATGGAAGTATTTGGGTACACTGCCTACCTTCTTCCAGAATACAAAAGAAAACATTGGACTCTGTAATTCCAGATGATAAGTATACATTTAGTTCAATTCACCTAAAGTCTTGATGCACAGAAAAATCTATATACAAGAAAATATCATGTGTATGTTTTACAGGTCATAAAGGCTATTGTCATGGACTCCCACCTGTTTCTCACTCTTACTTCATAATAAGTGAATCAGATGACCAGGTTCATAAAGACATGTTAACACAGGATCTTTGACAATAGTAAGCTTTTCACAAAATTACTTTGGATTGTGGAATGTCTCAGAAGGAAATAAGGAGGAAACAATTCATCACCTGGAGGCACAAATTGAAATAGCTAGTCTTTTGACTTCACTTTGGAACATAAGAAGCTTGATGGGGATTATAATCCTCTGCAGTTACTGCTCCTAATGGGGCCAGAATGTTTCAGAACCAAAGGCAGAGATCTCTGGTTTCAAATGAGCTTCTCTAACAGTTATATAAAATTACCTAGCCACCCACTCTAATATTCTGGCCTGGAGAATTCCACGGACTGTGAAGTCCATGGGGTCACAAAGAGTCGGACACAAATGAGCGACTTTCACTTCACTTCAGTAGGACTGTAACAAAAATAGACTTCTCAAGCTTCCTTTTCTAAATATAGTTTGGGTCAATATTACATTGTTTTTCCCCTCTCTCTCAAAATATAGTCTAACAAAATTTTTAATAGGGTTATATTGGCACAATATATAATCATAAAACTTGAAAAGACAGTTTCTATCAGAGGCTATGAAAATAGAAAAGTAAGATCCCAAGAAAGTTGATCTCCTGTAGTTGAAAATTCAGTATCCTCTAGCCTCTAACCAATATAACTGTTTTATGAATCACAGTAATCCTGTTACAACCAACAGGTGAGACCCATGGGGCCAAGTAAAATGTTGGTAGAATAACATCCCTGCAATAATGCATCTTTTGAGGGAAGGACAGCTTCATGTCTCCTACAGGAATGAGTTAAATAGCATCATACACATCCTAAGTCTTCAGAAGGAGTATGAATGAATCTTCAGAATTTAACCCAGGGATTTTCCTAGTGGTCCAGTGGTTAAGTCTCCATGCTGCTCCCAATGCAGGAGGCCCAGACTTGATCCCTGGTCAGGGAACTTGATCCCACATGCTACCACTAAGACCCAACACAGTCAAATAAATAAATATAAATTTTTTAATGTAATCCAGTAACATCATACAATTTCAAGGGGGCCCTGGCCAGGTAATGGGTGTTAATATAAATTTCTAGGTATCACATGAGGAAAACACTGCAGGAATAAGAGACTTGTGATGTTTTAACAACCCTTTCTCTTTCATCTATGGAGGTAAATAAGCATCAAGAGTCCAAAATTGAAAAATCTTCTCCATGCTTCCATAGAGTCCCTCGGGTATTTTTTCCAAATCAAAATCCCAAAAGAGATGCAATAATAATAGAGGATCACATGGCTTACTACTGGCCTTATGAAAAAAAAAAATTGCATACAGCCAAAACCAAGTTGCTAATGAAAGTGAAAGCTAGTCTCTTAGGTGGAGACAGATAAAGGTATCTAATCCAGATTCTTCCAAGGTCAAAGACATCAGCAGACAGGCTCAAGAATAAGCTAAAGAACAGATACCTACTTGACATAGAACTGCTTGCATTCACAAACCTGAAAAGCTGTGCAGAAATGGAGGTGCCACAGAAGGGTGGCTCATGGCACTCTCATCTATCAGCAGATCCTCGATTTTCATTTCATTTCGACTAATTAACATTTAAGAAAATGACATGGTCAGAACTCCGTCTCAGTATTATCACATCAGTGTCAAATTAGTCCTATGGCATCTGGACAAGAATGGGATCTCTAAGATTCCCTTCCTATCACTCCATCTACTAATTAAAATGGAAGCTTTTAAGCACTTCAGACTCCAACTCCAGTTTCATCAGTCAAGGTATCAATGCTGAAAATTTACAAGTGGCAATATCACCCATATGTACACAATTGCTAGCCTATAAGTGACCTATTACCATGAAGAAAAATAGAGAAGTGCTTCCTTGCAATTTAATTTGCTCCCTTAAGAATAAGAGACAAAATGCTCCAAGTTTGAGAAAGGATACATACAGTACTTTCATTGTGTTGTTTTTAGTTTTTATTACACAGATACAAAAAATACCTCTGATATTTTAGGTTAGCCATGAGTAGAGAAAAGAATTAATATGTAAAGCAATCCAGGGAATGATACAAAAAGGATGTCACTGCCTTAGATGGATAATGAATGTGCGAGTTGGATCATAAAGAAGGCTGAGCACTGAAGAATTGATGCTTTTGAACTGTGGAGTTGGAGAAGACTCTTGAGAGTCACTTGGGCTGCAAGGAGATCGAACCAGTCAATCCTAAAGAAAATCAATCCTGAATATTCATTGAAACGACTGATGCTGAAGCTCCAATACTTTGGCCACCTGATGCGAAGAGCTGACTCATTAGAAAAGACCCTGATGCTGGGAAAGATTGAAGGCAGGAGGAGAAGAGGGTGACAGAGGATAAGATGGTTGGATGGCATCACTGACTCAATGGACATGAGCTGGAGCAGGCTCCAGGAGTTGGTGATGGACAAGAAAGCCTGGCGTGCTGGCCTCCGTGGGGTCGCAGAGTCGGACACGACTGAGTGACTGAACAACACCTTACTTAGATGGTATGGGGAAAATGGTATAGACTAAAAATTCTAAAAGATTCCTTTCCCATCTATGGTCACAGGGTTAGTAGAGTTCATTAAGTTTGTGATTTGCCATGGTCTACCTGCTGTAGTCATTTTGGGGAACTAGTCACCAAAATAGAAGATTTAATGTTAGCAAAGCATTTAAAAGCCTTTCTCATCTCCTCCGTAGGTGGTGGGCGTGTGAAAATTGAAAGTGTGAAGCTAGATTTCAAAGAAAAGGCCCAAGCTAAAGTCGGTTCGCTTGACAATGCTCACCACGTTCCCGGAGGTGGTAATGTCAAGGTAAGATACAAGATTGTGAGCCGATCTTGCCTTTTTAAAAAATCCTTTTGAAATACTCTTCATCAAAATGGGTCCCAGATTAAAGACCTGGACACCCAGGAAGTAGGCATGGCAGAGCTGAATAGAAGTGATGTGAACATCAGCTCTGAGATACAGAGAAAGAGCTAGGGGACAGTTTAAGATGTTTGAGTTAACTGAGGACTGATGCTTGTCTTAAACAGATTGACAGCCAAAAATTGAACTTCAGAGAGCATGCTAAGGCCCGTGTGGACCACGGGGCTGAGATCATTACGCATCCCCAGGCAGATCCAGCGTGGCTTCCCCCCGACGACTCAGCAACGTCTCCTCTTCTGGAAGCATCAACCTGCTTGAATCCCCCCAGCTTGCCACCCTGGCCGAGGATGTCACTGCCGCACTCGCTAAACAGGGCTTGTGAATATCTCTCATTTAGTATTGATGTCATACTATTTAGGCATGAGCTCTGGCAGGAGTGGGCTCTGAGCAGGTGTTATATTCATTCTTTACAAACCATAAAATAAATAATCTAATTCCCAAACTGTAGTAATTGTTACAATTTTATAAAAAAAATAGTATATGCAGAAATTGACTTGATTTCCATTTGCAACAGGAAGATACTGGCTTTACATGAGTACAATTGGACAATTTTTTTTTTCGCTCTGCTGTTTTGCATGGAGTATCATTATTTTAAAAATTGCATTTCTACCTTTCACGTGCCTGAAGGCTGTCTACTACATTCTGAAAGGCCTTGTTAAAAATCCAAGCTGCTCATTTCACTATTCTGTTGCTGGGTGAAAAGATAAAAAGTTGCCCCTTGTAACTTATTACAGGTTAAATTAAATCAAGGAGTCATTGCAGGAAGGGAAGAGCATGTAAGAAATGGTTTTTTTTAAAGCGTTATTTTGTATAAATGGGAAGAAAGATTCAATTAAGTTATTAACGTTTGGGACCTGGATAATTATATCAGAGTATAAGTCAATCCAATAAATTATTTAATTAATTAAAAAATAGTTTCGAAGCATTTGAGCTGTGGTTGAGGAAGTGACGTAAAGTGCATCTCCTAGGAATGAAGCACTTTCATTAGGATGGACTTGTGTCTGGTTAGGATGTCAGTTGATCAGCTAGATTTGTGTCCACACTACCAGTTTCACACCCCTTTCCATCTGTTTGATACAGTATTATAGATATAAATATATATATATTTCTCTGTGGCCATTTGTGATACTTCCTCATACTTGAATATTATACTTCCTTATTCACAGTATCTGTGTCTCCTGCACCCTTTGGTGTTGCAATTTTGGTATGTGAAAGTAGATGTTAGCAGGGTTCTCTCCCTATTAAAAAAAAAAAAAAAGTTAAAAAAGACAAAGTTTTAGCATGAAGTTGCTTTCTGTAACAACTCAAAACTGTAACCCTGTTTTAGTGCCAGATACAAGTTTCTCCCATTAAAGTTTCTCCCGTGATGCTAGAAAAAATTATTTTTCTTTGCTTTCACCAACATGGAGTTTGTGGGGGTGGGTCCAGTTATACATAAAAGGGGTTTACAGATTGTTGGTTTAAGATTATGGGTTTGTCTTATTTTGAATCACAGAATATTTTGGGGTTTACTCCTATAATCATTCATGGAATAGACTTATTAAGATTTCTTTTTCTTTTTTTTTTCCATTTGCTAAAGTTGAAACTAACAGTGGGAGTTTGGGACATGATATTCCATTCTTCCAAGCAGTACCTGTTTATTCAACTATCTGATAGAAAATGTTTGGCCTCCATACCCGAAGTAAGATCCCTTGATCAGAAAGGGAAAATACAGTATTTTGAGAAGCTACAAAATATTGGAGATGCAGATATCTAAACCAGTTTTTTTATAACTCCAACATTGCACTCTATAAAGGAATACGGTATTACTATTATTTATCAGTAGCTAATATGGTTCTGACTTTATATACAGTCTAGACATCACAAGTCAACTAATTCTTTAAGAATCATTCATCTTAAATTTATGAAGAAGCAATGAAATAGTCATTATTAGTCTGAGTAGGGCAATGGGTTACTAGGATGAATGGATGCTTTTTAGTATTTTATCTGTTCTTTTTCTTGCTCAGGGCTGGTAGGCTGGATCTGAAAAGTTAAAGGCAATGTTTCAATAGGGTTTGATCTCTTTGAGTCAAATCAATTCTCAAGCATAAAGGAGGAAATTATGAACATGGACTGAGGCAATAAGCTAGTATAGTAGCATCTAAGAAAGAAGCTAAAGGATGGAAAGACAGAGAGACACGGGTGCCATGTTGTGACCCATTGGAAGTTACAGCCAACATGACTTCATGAAAGAAACTCTTTGAGCAAAAGTGCACCATTCACTCTCAACTAAGAGATTTTACGTAGGCAAACATTTCTGAAACTATAGATCAGTTATTTAGGATAGTCAAAGATTTAGAAAGGACTGATTAGGACTATGGGTGTATCTATTTTCTGCCTAATTATTGCTGTGAGGTTTGATTTGACCAATCGGCATTTTATTCATCAGCTTCCTTTGAAATGCACCAGGAAATAGGAAAAGAAAGAATAGCTGTGTGGAGACTTAACGGTATTTTCTTATGTGTTAGGTAGTGTTAGATAGTGATTAAAGCTCTAGAAAGAAGTTAACAGCTGGTTAGAACAATTTTAACCTGTGAAACACGTATTTTTTTCAACTTGGTTTAAAATTTTTGTGAACACTAAGTAACCATGTTCTACATATTAAAATTGTTTTTTGCAAATACATGTCTAAAATAAAGATTATATGAGGTACCCAGTGATTAGATTTGGCATTAAAACAAATGTTTGCTTCAAATCACAGCAAAATTATAATGACTACATCCCTCACTTTGTATGGAAATTAATAATTCTATAAAATGAAATTGAAAATTGGTAGCAGTAAAAGAAAGAAATACAGGCTAAATGTCTTCTTTGGGGGATAAGGGATGGAACCCATCTTACCTTTACTCTCAAGATTAACGACACAAATTAAGCTTTTTGAACACCACTCTTGTGGGGACATCCATACGCTGATCTAGAAATTAAGGCTTCATAGTCTCAATTCTAGATCAATTAATGCCAGTTTCTCTCTGGCTTTTGCCTTGGAGAACCTGTTTAAGGAAACATAAGTAATCCAGAGCTGTGAAGAGTTAAAAGGCCCACTCACTCTCTCTGGGTCACCTGCAACCAATAATTGGGTACCTTTCAATGATGCAGGAGAGATCCGAGTTCATGATGAGTTTCAAAGGCCATGTTCATTTAGGAACCAACTCTCTCTGGATTCTCCTGCTGAGTTCCAGCAGGGTGATGGGCTGAAATCCCACCCACAGCAAGACACCTGTGGATCACCAACGAGGTATAGCTGAAGAAGGCTTAAGTGAGAACTTCGTTAAATGGAAAAAAGTACTGACAGTAGCTGGCCTTCTCCACATGTACTCACATAGTTTTAGAGCAGGAAATGGGATCATCAGGCAAAATAAGAGATCAAGTCACTATTATTAAAGAAATCATCTCAATGTGGTTGATTTTTGGCATAGCTGCAATTATAGCATTTTCTCCTATTTTTTACACTATGAAAAGGAGGAAAATAAACCATTCATGGTCTAAGTAGCTAGAAAAGGTAGATTCATGGCTTGAAAAGGCAAATTCTAGGCATTCCTTCAAAGATTAATATGTTAAATCAGTATTGATGTTTGTTTTTTTAAACCTAGGGTTTTTAGCCTGGGTATGTAGGTTGAGGCCAAGTCCCTCTGCAGGAAAAAGTCCCTCTGAGTTAATTTTTAAACTCAGAAAATGTCAGTCATAATACTTCAACTTTAGCAAAAAGAAAAAAATCAACAAAAAGTATACTCTGTATGCTGGGATTCCAAGGTTCCAACATGCCGCTACAAATCTGTGGGGGGTTTCTTTCTTCTGATAATTCTAGAGCCTGTTACCATAGAAAGGCATTTCTTCAATGGCTGGTTGTAGTTAGTTCATGTTTTTCAATCAAAATTTGCAAATGTATTTGTTGCTGTATAGTGATTGTTTTGCAAAATAAAATTGCTTGTCATCTATCTGATAGTTTCAGATTGTTTCTTCTTCTTTCCTGGAAAAAAAAAAACGTAAAATATAATACATATTGCTCAATCCAACCAAAGAAAAATTATGAAGAGGAGGCTTCAGTTATCTGCTGAATGCTGGCTATGTCAAGCCCTATCACCACAGTATTAGCAGGATGCTATCTGTTGCAAGTGACAAACTCAATTGGCCTAAAGCATAAAGGCTACTTTATTGAGTCTCCCATCAAGGCAGAAGTATCTGCCTCAGGTGAGGATGTATCCAGTCACTCAAAAAAATGTCTTTAAGAAGTTGCTTTCTTTAACTCTGGACCCAGGCTCTCAGAAGATGTCATAGGAATTCTTCCAAAGTCTAGTTCTCCTTCCTCTATGTTGGCTTCATCCTCATTCACACTCCCCTCTCGTAATGAGCACTGGAAGCTCCAGGTCTCATACCCTCCCAAAGAAAGCCTCTCTCCTGACAGCATTGGGCAAATCCAGGGTGTGAAAATCATTGCATTACTTGGGTCACCTGCTCGCTTGTGCTAAAGGGCAAGGGGAGGTCACAGACCTAACTCGATCACAGGTGACTGGGGTAGGTGCAGACTGAAGAGAGGAGTCTCATCTAAACTATCAATACCTAAACTAAACGTGGAGAGAAAATATTTCCTCCAAAGTCAAGTCAGGCTGCTCCTGCTGGAAGAGAGAGAGAACCTCTGCTCATCGGCCATGGAAACAGACCTCCTCCCACGCAGGTACCCTGTGCGCTACGCATCCTTTGGCTCCTCGCTGGTCAGAGTGCTCCCAGCTTCACCTGGGAACTTGTTCAAAATGCAAGGCCTCAGGTTCCACCCCAGACCACTTTAACAGTCCCCTAGGTGATTCGTCTTCCCTTTAAAGCTTGAGAAGCCTCAGCTCTTCCAGTCCTCTCTAACGTGCCTAAGGAGAAGGAGCTCCATGGCAGACCACTCACAGATAAAAATTACCCCAAAACTGTTTAAGAGAATACCATCAACTCTGCTGTCAGAGAGTTCAGTTATCAACTGGTGGAAATGTGTGATGGGTGAATGGCTCTTGTCCTAGAGACTTTGCAAACTCATGTCATTCTCCCTTGGCTGAAACCTGCTTCTACCAATCACTATTCAGGTCAACGCCTTCGTTTGGCCTGCCTTTTGGCAATAATGCAATTTGGTACAATTAGATAAAATCACTAATCTTTGGTTAGTAATTTTTTAAGACTAGCATCTGTGTTTTCCTTCATAAAGTATGTCTGCACCACAAAAGATTAAGACATTTGTCTGGTAGCACAAATCACGATAAAAATCTTTGTTGTTGTAACTGAAGTACAGTTGATCTCAATAATGTGTTAGTTTCAGGTGTACAGCATAGTGGTTCAGTTTTTTTGGCAGATTATATTTCATTATAGGTTTTTTAAGATAATGAGGATAAGACCCTGTGCCATACAGTAAATCTTACTGCTTATCTATATTCTATGTATAGTAGTTTGTATCTGTTAATAGCACATTCCTAACTTGTCCCTCCCCACCTTCTCGCTTTCCAGAACCATGAGTTTGCTTTCTATGTCTGTGAATCCTTTTCTGTTTTGTAATACGTTCATTTATATCATATTTTAGACTCCACATACAAATGATATACATTATTTGCCTTTCTCTGTCCAGCTATTTCACTAAGCATGATTCTCTCTACATCTCATCACTGCTACAAATGGCAACTTTTTTTTTTTTTATGGCCAATATTTCTTTGTATATGTATACTGCAGCTTCTTAATCCAGTCATCTGCTGATAGGCACTTGGGTTGCTTCCATGTCTTCGCTACTGTAAATAGTATTATGAACACTGAGGTATATATATCTTTTAAAATTAGTGTTTTTAATCTTTTCAACTATACGTCCAGGAGTAGAATTGCTGGATCCTACGGTAGTCCTGGTGGCACCTGTTAATGAACCCACCTGCCAATGCAAGAGACTTAAGAGAGAGGGTTTGATCTCTGGGTCAGGAAAATCCCCTGGAGGAGAATATGGCAACCCACTCCAGTATTCTTGCCTGGAGAATCCCATGGACAGAGGAGCCTGCCAGGCTCCCTACCG
This sequence comes from Aepyceros melampus, assembly GCA_006408695.1. Lineage (NCBI taxonomy): Eukaryota > Metazoa > Chordata > Mammalia > Artiodactyla > Bovidae > Aepyceros > Aepyceros melampus. Next base: position 175,034 of record SJXQ01002577.1, on the reverse strand, counting down.
TCCACAGAGCTGCAAAGACACCACTGAAGTGACTTATCACACAATGCATGGTAGTTCTAGTTTTACATTTTAAGGAACCTCCATACAGTTGTTCACAGTGACTGCACCAATTTACATTTCCATTAACAGTGTACAAGGGTTTCCTTTTCTCTACATCCTCTCTAACATTTGTTATCTGTAGACTTTTTGATGATGGCCATTCTGACAGATGTGAGGTGATACTTAATTGTGGTTTTGATTTGCATTTCTTAATAATTAGTAATGTGCCTTAATAAAGGTTTTTTTTTTATCATTATTAACAAGGGAAAGAAGAGATGAGTAACTCAGATGTAAGGATGGCGGGATAACTCCTTATATAGCTTATGAGGGGAAAATGTTCCTCTTTTATAATGTGGCACTTACTTGTAGAACTATGACCCAAATAATTCAAGGCTAGAATGTTGTCCATGTCAAAGCACACTTTCTAGTATCTTAAAATTGTTTCAAAATACTGTCCTTCTCTAGGTTTTCTTAAATACCTTCAAGAAACATCATAGACATACCCTTAAAGCCTCCTTTTTTCCTTTTATGCCTTTTCCATCACAAACGCACCACAGCTGTTCCCACTTCATCCTCATTCCGTTCAAATCTTCTCTGCCTCAGGCCTCACTGAGGCAATAGAACAGTGGCCTCCAGCTGCACTTTATTTGGCTTGTTTTCAAACTCAAGAAGGTTCACACACACAAAATCCCAGACTTGGACCTTTGAAAAGTTAAAAGATATGGCAACAGTGGGCCCACATTCATTCCTGATTATGATTGTCTGGAGCTGGTCCACAAATGATGAGATGGATCTCTTCCCTCCGTTTGTCCACAACACCCACCCATGCCTGTTACGGCTCCCAGTCCACATTTATTCCTTGTCACTTAGTACTGTGAAATTTAGAAGTTGTAACCTCTCCCCTAGATCCACTTGTCTCTCTCCCTCCCTATTTCTTTCTCATTTCTGTGAAATAACTGTCCAAAAGCATAAGCCCCAATCCTGGAGTAGGAAAGAGAAAAGGTCAGGTTGAGTAGGTCAGGTCAGAATTGACTGGGAGCCTGGGAAACCAATATTTAATAGATTTTACCCTGTCTCAAGAAAAAAGAAAGAAATCTTAGTTAATATGTTCATTTGGTGGTAGCAACTGGCAATTTTCATGTCCCTGATAAATACATTTAAGATTCTGCCCTCATCTACATTTATCAAAAAACAGAAGAAAAATGCATGTTTGTGTCCCCACCCTGTGATAATAAAAATGTTGTCAAGTGAGAAAAGGCAGAAACTTCCATCTTACTCAGTAGGCCTGAACTTATGAGAGGTCTGCCTGTTACTTTTAGAAGTAGAAGAAAGATATTCTAACCGAATAAGTGAGGGGCATGTTTTTTAACCCAGGGCTGATTTTCAGTCAACCTGGACCTTATTCAGTTGCATAAGTTTTTATAATATTAAAAGACTTGCTTTCCAAGACTCTCCCTTATCATTGCCTGCCTTTTGCCCCCCAGACCTGTTCCCCCAGGTGTCACAGACCTCCTCCAATTCTAGCCACTATGAGGTGAATGCTGGGTACGCAGAGAGCTTCCAAGATCCTGTTCCAGGGTCCCCAAAAGTCCTGCCTGCCAGGCACCACCAGTTGCTATGATCCCCTCAGGGGCTCTGGAGGGCTGGCCTGCGCACACCAGCTGTTCGGGAAAGTCCAGATGCTCCACACCGGCTTCTAGCAGCCTGCTGGCCCGGCAGCCAGCCCACCACAGCTTTTACTTGACGACCACTGTCCATGCGCTGTCCTCCAAGTCAGAAGAAGGCTGGCGTCCTACAGGGGGATAACGGTTTGGGGCATCCTGAGAGTCAAGTACACGGTGCTCGTGGAACCATACTTTGGCTGTGGCCACAGGCTGCCCGTCTCGTGTTTCCCTAGAGCCCTCCTCTCCTGTGGCTGCATGTAGGAACTACAGTCACCACAAGATGAACTCCTACCAGAGGAAGGAGACAGCAGGCACTGAGAAGGTAATCGGAGCTTCTGAGGCCAGCAACAGGAGGGTGTAAGCAACAGATGGGTCCCGTGGAGCTGTACGGGGTACTAGTGCCTGTGACAGAGACTTTAATAGTGCCTGTTGAAATTAACTTCCATTTAAAACCCACCAAAAGCCCAAAGGAAGCAGGTATTAGCATTAACTTTATACTTATTTAGTGGTTGTCTCTATAAGCATCCTTATATCCTTATGTTAACTCCTGTAATTAAATACTGTCATTCTCAACATCCTCATTTTACAGACAGAAAACTGAGGCATAGAGAAGTTGTTTAAAACTTAATGTGCTGAGCTGGAATTTGAACTCAAGAAACCCAAGATGTCTGATCTGGCCTAATGGATTAGGCCACGAAACCCACAGTGGCAGAGGGTCAACTGTACCAGGACATTTTACATAAAGGATGAACGCATCCACAGATTCTGGTTTCCATGGATGGGGCAGGTCCTGGAACCAGTACCCAACAGATATTGAAGGGTGACCATTTTAACATCACTCTTGCTTTCAGCACCACATAGCTTTCTTAAATGCTTCTTTTCTTTCTCTTATGACACTAATAACTGAATTAAATTTCTTGCTTTCATAAGCATGGCATGCCAGTTAGATATTTTCTTGTAAAACCAGGATCTATAATTAATAGCATAAAATGTGAGAATGCCTAATCAAAGCTTTAGATGATAGCTTGATTTTTAATATTAGTAAGCAAAAGGTTTTTCATTAACGTCAGAAAACCAAGACACAGATAGCAAGAGGGACTTCTCAATCTTTTTTTTTTTTTGCTTCAACTGTAGAGAAAACAGAAAGCATTCATTATGTGGACACCCAAGTATTAATATTTTATCTTTTCCGGTATAACCAACATATTGAACAAGCATGAATCATATAAGTTGTGAGCAGAATGTACATTTATTTTTGTGTTTCACAGTTCTTTAGGCAGGGCAGAAATCTTCCCTTTCCCCACGCTAAAGACTTGGGCAGACTCGTGACGTTTCAGTCCCTCTCAGATAAAATTCTTCTGGCTATAAAAAGATCTCAATTATTAAAAAAGTCTCATTTCAGAAATTAAAATATCCAGCCTATGGAACGGTCAAAATTCCAGAGATAATATCATAAGATCCATACTTCTTCAGCACAGATCTGCCTCAGGCAGCAAGCCTGCTTTCTGCTCCATGGACTCACTTTCTCTTCTTCCTGACAAAAGCTGATTTTTTTCTCCCTCCAGGAATAAGACTGGAGGAATAAACAAAAATAAGGGAATAGGAGATATCTACTTGATTGAAGACTGGGCATCCTGTAACTGGCAGGTGGTTTAAGTAGATTTCTTCTCTTTTTCTATGGGCTTCCAATGGTATACCTCCAGCCTCTTTCTGCTAATTCTTCTGTCCCACTCAGGCAGCCTTACTGGACAGGACCTAAGGTGACTTTCCCCAGCTCCCTCTCCTGCACAGCCCTCACCTGGGCCTCTTGTATTACCAGTTCTCTGTACTCTGGGAGGTGAGGCAGATCCAACTCAGAAGTGCTCCTAGGGTTCCAGAACTAGAGCCAACAGCCCTTCTCTGGCTGCTGAATTTCTCCAGCCTGCAGAAATCCAGCGTCTCCCAATATCTGTCTCCCAGCATCTGTCTCCCAGCATCAAGGAACACACTTTAATGTTTAATGTTCTCCAAACATTTAAATCCTCTTTTTATTAAGCTTAGGATTAGAAAAGGGGCTTCCCTAAGGGTGCAGTGCTAAAGAATGCAGTAGGCACAAGAGATGCATGTTCGATCCCTGGGTTGGGAAGATCCCCTGGAGTAGGAAATGGCAACCCACTCCAGTACTCTTGCCTGGAAAATTCCATGGATAGAGGAGCCTGGCGGGCTACAGTCAATAGGGTCACAAAGAGCTGGACATGACTGAGCAACTAAGCATACATGAGTGCTAGAAGGTAAGACCTCCCACAGCTCCCCTACACCAAAAGAAAAGTGTGACTTGGCGCATGACATCTCAGTCCAAAGAAATGTCCTCATCAACTTCCTCTCATCCAGTCCCTCTCTGTGTCCCCTCCCTGTGTCTTTAACCTGACAGAAATGAAGTCCCGGAGATCATTTCCTTTATAAAGCATCACATGGGCAGGAACAGTTTTTTATTCTCACTCTCACTTTGACAGACTTGCAGTAGATTCTCAGGTAAAAAAATTTTTTAAATCCAGTTTTAACATCCTGCTGTCTCTTCTTTTATGCTCTATTGGCTAGAGTAGTCTCAAAATGTGGATGCCTTTAAAAATAGGAAATGAATAAATGCCACAAACAATGCTGAGTGCAGCATCCTTATCTGGTTCAATGGCCTCAAGGCATCCAGGGTCAAGTGATACCCAACACACCACAGCCCAGGATAAACAAGAATACATGGTGGAAACTCAAGTTAACACAAAACCTATGGGGGGAGGGGCGGGGGGAAAGGAGGACAGGAAATAAAAAAAGGGGGAGATTTCTAAAGCAATTCAAAAGCATGAGTGGAGGACACCTTCTGAGAACATGAAACCTTTTGTGTATCTGGAGCATAGGTGAGTCAGAGTAAATGAGGTCAAGGGGGGAAAAAGGAAGCTTGGAACTAGATACTGGGTCTTCTGCCATATTCAGAAGTTTGCATTCTCTTGTGTAAGCTGGAGCAGTCATTAAAGGTTTCTGAGGAGGAGAAATGATGTGATCATTTCTGAAGTTTAGAAGAATCATTTTGACAACAGTGCAGAGACTGGACTGGAAAGATGAGGGTACAGCTGAGGGAACTAGGGAGAGGTGACCCAGACCCTGAGCCAGGAGAGAGGCAGTGACCATCTCTTGACATCAGATGGACAGAACCAGGGGATGTGAACTGTAAAAGAGAAGGAGAGAGATAAACTTGAGGTTGATAACTCGGGTAACCAAGTGGATAATAATATTGATGCCATTAACAAAGATGATGTATGCAGGTGAAAAAGACAAGGTGTCAGCGGGGAGTATTCATAAGGCAACCTCAGAAATCTGTCGATTTGTATCCAGATCTTAGAAGTGGAATCATGACCAAAGACGAATATGAGTATCACTCCAGATTCTGGAGGATCCTAAGGCAGGAAGGGTAAACAAGAAAAGGAGAGTTAGCTTGCCCTGGTCATACCGAACCCAACTGTACTGCTCAATAATGGGCAGTGCTCTCACCGATCATCTCAGAGTGTGGTTCTCTCTGAATTCAGGCATTATCCCCTTAGGATGAATGAATCCAGCAGCTGTGAATGCAGTGTTGGTGACCACCCCAGGTCCATGATTCCCCTGTTGTAAATCTCTGTGTTCACTGCAGTTTTAAGGAAAACCTCATGAGTGGGTATGATGCAGGTTACAATAGTTCCTCCTGACATTGGTTCAGTGATTTTATACTTAACTCTTCCCGTATCAACAGCGCTGATTCTTAATGTGTCACTTGCCCCTAAGACTGTTTCATCTTAAGTAGGCAAAAGGTCTTTTTCCTACAATTTTATTTGTTCTTGACATCCCTCCATTAAACACCAGTTACGTTGGCTCCATTTATTTTGTCTATGGATGAACATCAAGTCATCTAGAAATAATATCCTTCAAGCCATCAAGGACCAGTACAGTGTTATTAATTTTGCCATCTTCCCATAACACTTAACATTTGTTCTCCTTTCCTCATAACCTGAAACAGAACTTTAAAAAATTCCTAACATACAAATGATGGTATTAGTCCTGGAGACTGGATGAGCTCATGCAGGCTGGGCTCACAACAGAGAGAAGAGTTTAAAAGTCCAAAATGAAACTTTGTGTAATTCCTATATTTAAGGGACAGAGAGGGGAAAAAACAGGATGAGGGAGGAGAATAATACTAAAAACTGAGGACGAGTGATTTGAGAAAGGGGACTGAGAAATCTCAAGAGTAAATGTTAAATAGGGCTAAAATCTGCAAGGAGTCTGCCAGACAGGAGAAATGAGAAGCTGATCACTCAGTGACTTTACAGAAAAATGGTGGATGCTGAAGATAGGACAGGCTTCTTGGGCTGTAGTTCTTTATTTCTTTCACACACGACCATGGGGAAATTACATAACTGAGCCTTTGGCAAAGAAATATCTTCTCCAGCTCCCAAAGGGCAATCTGCAATGAATATCTCACTAATACCTTGGGGAACTTTGAATATAAATGTTTTCTTCTGTAAATGCCTTTCATCCATGGCACACAGTATTTGTCAGCCTTGTCAACGATGAAAAGGCAATTTCTCTTCGCTTTAGCAATTCCTCTTCGCTTTAGCAATTCCTCCTAGCAGTCAGATGACTATTTCTGAAAACTAGTTCTATTTCCCCTGGTTCAAAACACTTGTATTTGCTACCTTGCCAGCACATGGTTGCTAACTTTGATACTGACTTCTAAATGAACATAATTAAGTTTAGTTCTTTTGTAATAAAAAGCATGAATACAAAATTTCATAGGAGTAAAGAGACTGCTAAGTATATGAAGAATTCCAATAGGATCTCAAGGGTTAAAAGAAAGTGATTATGTCTGTTCATAACTGATTCATTTGTTGGTTTTAGATTAAATCTTTTAACTAAAACTTTCAGCCACAAAAATGAAGATAATAATTCTTTCTTATGTCTTTGTGTTTTAGCCAATTACATTTGCAGAGTGATTTATGATTCTCAGATAAAGATTACTGAGTTTTCTAATTTAAACATCATAAGAATAATAGGTGATGAGTCGATGAATGTAAAACTCTCTGCCCTCAGGACCAGTCTGGAAAACCACAGGAGATTAATTTTGGTTATATAATTTATTGCAATTTCTTCTCTAAATAGACTTGAATATATTACACAATCATGCAATCATTTGTACATAATCGCCTTTGAATTATGTTCTATTTTGATCTCATTCCTGTTTTTGCACATACATGAGTGTGAGCATGCTTTAAATATTCTATGACATGCCCATTCTAAAATTAAGTTAGTTTTCAATTTCTTAGGAAATGAGGAGTTTCTGATGACTCCAGAATAAAAGGCGGGGGACGGGGGTGGGGGGCCTCCGCTGGCAGCCAGCTCTTTCTGCAGACTTGTAATTCTTCCCAATTATGTTGCCTGTACTTTCATTCCTCATGCCAGAGGACTCATCTTTATCAAGCATATGTGTGCATGTGTGCTAAGTCACTTCAGTTGTGTCTGACTCTCTTGACCCCATAGACTGTGGCCTGCCAGCCTCCTCTGTCCATGAGATTATCCAGTCAAGAATACAGGAGTGGGTTGCCATTTCCTTCTCCAGGGGATCTTCCCAACCCAGAGATGGAACCCAGGCCTCTTCCATCTCCTGCATTGGCAGGCAGGTTCTTTTTCACTGCACCACCTGGAAGCCCCCTGATCAAGCACTGCTGCTGCTAAGTCACTTCAGTTGTGCCCGACTCTGTGCGACCCCATAGACGGCAGCCCACCAGGCTCCTTCATCCAACCCGCAGTGGGTTGCCATTGCCTTCTCCCTAATCAAGTACAATGGTGCTTAGTTAGAGAAGAACATTAGCAGCAATACAACTTGCTTAAGGAGATGGGTTATTTATGTATACTTCGTAAGGGAAATTTTTACCAATAAAAAATGAAATCATATTAAATATCAGAGCATAAATGGGTGGCTTCTACACATTTTTAGAACATGGGTTAAATATAGGAGAGCAAGTAGAAAACTTCCCCTTGACTTTCACAGCCACATCCAATGTCATTCCATTTTTATAGCAAAATTTCTCACCAATTTTCTACACAAAGTTTCACAGCATCAATTTTGTACATTGGAAAGAAAGATCCTAGCTGTGAGATCAGTAAAAGAAGCAAACACCAAGAGAAGTCTGTTTGGTTTGTTTTCAAAAAATGCTAGAAAAATAGAGATGAAAATTACCCGATGTGACACAGCACAAACCATGGAACAAGATGAAACTCCCTGTTGTTTCAGAAGTATATCAATCACAGGTGCCATTATTCTCTATTCAAGACAGTTGACTGAATCTGTTTTCTTATGTTTGAACCAAGGAGTAGAATTGTACTCAGCTATTTCTGGACCCCAGCCCTGACACCCACAAGAGAAACCCATAGCAACCGTTCCCCAATTGGTAGTATTTTTCTAACTTGCTAGGCTATAGTCCTAACACTATCAGAGAGGCAAGTCATTCTTTTGAAGAATTAGGATATTTTTCTTGCCAGCTGACATATTTTTTTTTTTAGCAGATGAATGTCATTCTTAAGCATACTAGGTAATATCTCTAAATGTAAAGAGCTTGTCTGTGATGGAAGGGCTGTATACATTTTCAGGAACTCAAAGAATGATTGCTGTGTGTGTGAGAAGTCAGACTTTCCTTCAGCATCATTTCCTTGAAAATAACAAATAATGATCTCTAAGTTAGTGGCTATAAGCTGACAACCAGTCTTAAGAGGCAAAATTAAATTACTTAGCCACTGCTTAGTATTTTAGCAATCCATATGTAGATACCCATAGGGAAATTCTGGTGTTCATTGCTTATTACCTTTTTAAGGAAATCAGAAGTTTATTGCTTTTCAAGTATGTTTTACATGCTTTTTTAAAATATACTTATTTTAATATGGCTTATTTTAGTCTTCACAGTAACTCTATGAGGTAAATATCATTATTTTGATTTTAAGGAAAGAAGAACTTACAGGGCTAAATTAACTTATCCAGCATCACATAGACAGTAACGGTTAAGCAGTGAATCACACAGATCTCTCTGATGGGAATTCCCATATTTTTCCCATTAAACTCCAGAGAAGGCATCAGTTATTTACACTAAAAGGACACACTAAAGTTGACTGTTTTATATAAAAATATATAATAAAAACAATATATACAATAAATTATGTTTTATTTATTGCAATAAAATATCCAACCTGATCCTGAAAGGAAACCATGGGGTAGGATATAAAGAACATGAGCTTCCTGGGACGTCCCTGGCAGCCCAGTGGTTATGATTTCAGCTTCCAGTGCTGGGGATGTGGGTGATCCCTGGTTGGGAAATGAAGATTCTGCATGCTTTGTGATCAAAAAGCATATAAAACAGAAACAATATTCTAACAAATTCAACAAAGGCTTTAAAACTGATCCACATTAAAAAGAGAGTAAAACACATAAACTTTCTAATCCTGGCCTTACTGCTTACTGGTGATATAACTTTGAGCAATTTACTTAATTTTTTGTGCCTCAGTTACAACACATGTAAAATGGAGACAATTTTAAGCATATTAAAAATGTGATTAAATTAAAAATTAGTGAATAGCTCACCGGATTATTGGAGATTTTAAATGAAATAATGTGTAAGGTTGTTTAATGGAGTACCTAAAACTGCAAATGCTAAATTTTCTGATGTTTTACCTTTTACATTTTTCAAAATCAAATTACTGAAATAGCACAACATATAATTTTACTAAAAGAACATACAGTACATGTTCTTGTGTACCATGCTGTTTTCCCCAAACATGTATACATCTTTCAACTCAATAAATGTAGGTTTGCATGATTTTTTTTAATGATTCTATTCCTTTCCATTTGATGGATATACAGGTTACTTAGCTAATGATATATATTTGGACATTTGCTCTGTTTATAAAATTTCACTATTATAAATGATTCTCCTTTCCTACAACTCTGCACAGATATCTATTTCCTTGGCAAACATTTACAGAAATGGAATTATTGAGTCAAAAATTATTCAGATTTATAAGAGCTTTTTACATATGTAGCAAAGTTGCCTCCAGAAATCATGTGCCATTTTTTATTCCCAAATAGATATTCCCCAAGGCAATTTTTAATCTTCGCCAATATGTTGTACATACATTAGTTTTTCACTTTAAAAGTCTGTGATAACAACTAACGAGACACTGTTTTCTTACTAACAAGAAAACAAATGAAAAGCAGCCAGTAAGTAAGACCAGGAGTCTGTAAACTTATTCTACAAAGAGACACATAATATTTTAGGCTTTTTCTCATCATACATTCTCTGTCTCCTCAACTCTGCTTGGTAATGTGAATGCAGCATCCAAAAAAAAAAAAAAAAGTAAAAAATTATCAACATGGAAATTTAAATTGTGTGTAATTTTCACATCCCATAATTTTACTCTTATTTCAATATTTTTCATTTAAAAATATAAAAACAATTATCAGCCCACAGACAGAGGACTGGAATTGGCCTACGCTGTCATTTGCAGACCCCAATTTGAATAGATGTAATGTGATTACATGTGACTCATGCTACCTGATATTAACATAACAAAAGCAAGGGAGGAGACAGCAGAGACGGGTGATCAACTGGTTGAGGAGACTAGTGCTGTTTAGTTTTAAAAATAGATCTGCACCTTCCCATCGGCCCAAATGACTCCAAATCCTGCTCTGTAATGTATGACCAGTGTGGACTTCAGCTTTCCTCACTTATAATGAAGTTGGAATCATCCATTTGGTATGCTTAATTCACATGAAAGCAATTAAATAATAGCCAATATTCATTCTTCAATGTTCTGGAAAATTCACACATGAAGTATTGCATTAATATATTGGGTACAAGAGTTAAAATGGACACTCAAGCTGATCCTTATTCATAAGCAGTGGCCTTGCACTGCCTTCCCTACAATAGTAATGAACCTGACATTCTGGTCCGTTGAAGTGATTGTTTCTCTGTATTTGTCTTCTGCTTTGAGATTTACTAAGCTTTTTTGGCTCAGTTCAGTTCAGTCATTCAGTCATGTCCAACTTTTTGTGACCCCATAAAACCAAGGAAATTTGAATCAAGTACTGACTTTAATTAAAATAATCTATCAATATTGGTTCATTCAGTTCAGGTCAGTTGCTCAATCATGTCCAACTCTTTGTGACCCCATGGACTGCAGCATGCCAGGCTTTCCTGTCTATGACCAACTCCCAGAGCTTGCTCAGACTCATGTTCATTGAGTCAGTGATGCCATCTAACCACCTCAACCTCTGTTGTCCCCTTCTCTTCCTGCCTTCAATCTTTCCCAGCATCAGGGTCTTTTCAAATGAATCAGTTCTTCGCATCAGGTAGCCAAAGGATTGGAATTACACATTCAACATCAGTCCTTCCAATGAATATTCAGGACTGATTTCCTTTAAGATTGACTGGTTGGAATTCCTTGCAGTCCAAGGGATTCTCAAGAGTCTTCTCCAACTCCACAGTTCAAAAGCATCAATTCTTTGGTGTTCAGCTTTCTTTATGGTCCAATTCTCACATGCATACATGACTACTGGAAAAACCATAGCTTTGACTAGATAGACTTTTGTTGGCAAAGCAGTGTCTCTGCTTTTAATATGCTGTCTAGTTTGGTCATAGCTTTTCTTCCAAGGATCAAGCATCTTTTAGTTTCATGGCTGCAGTCACCAACTATAGTGATTTTGGAGCCCAAGAAAATAAAGTCTGTCACTGTTTCCATTGTTCCCAACCTGTTTGTCATGAAGTGATGGGACCAGATGCCATGATCTTAGTTTTCTGAATGTTGAGTTTTAAGCCAACATTTTCACTCTCCTTTTTCACTTTCATCAAAAGTCTATTTAGTTTCTCTTCACTTCCTGTCATAAGGGTAGTGTCATCTGCATATCTGAGGTTCTTGATATTTCTCCCTGCAATTCCAGCTTGTGCTTCATCCAGCCTGGCATGTCACATGATATACTATGCATATAAGTTAAATAAGCAAGGTGGCAATATACAGCCTTAACGTACTCCCTTCCCAATTGGGAACCATTCTGTTGTTCCACGTCTGGTTCGAATTGTGGTTTCTTGACCTACATACAGGTTTCTCAGGAGGCAAGTAAGATTGTCCGGTATTCCCATCTCTTTAAGAATTTTCCACAGTTTATTGTGATCCACACAGTCATAAGCTTAGGTGTAGTCAATGAGGCAGAAGTAGATGTTCTTCTGGAATTCTCTTGATTTTTCTATGATCCAGTAGATGCTGGCAATTTGATTTTTGGTTCCTCTGCCTTTTCCAAATCCAGTTTGAACATCTGGAAGTTCTCAGTTCATACTGATGAAACCTGGCTTGGAGAATTTTGAGCATTACTTTACTAGCATGTGAGATGAGTGCAATTGTGCAGTAGTTTGAGCATTCTTTGGCATTGCCTTTCTTTGGGATTGGAATGAAAACTGACCTTTTCCAGTCCTGTAGCCACTGCTGAGTTTTCCAAATTTGCTGGCATATTGAGTGCAGCACTTTCACAGCATCATCTTTCAGGATTTGAAATAGCTCAACTACAATTCCATCACCTCCACTAGCTTTGTTCATAGTGATGCTTCCTAAGACCCGCTTGATTTCATACTCAAGGAAATGTTTGGCTCTAGGTGAGTGGTCACACCATTGTAGTTATCTGGGTCATGATCTTTTTTGTATAGTTCTTCTGTGTATTTTTGCCACCTTTTCTTAATATCTTGTGCTTCTGTAAGGTCTATACCATTTCTGTCTTTATTTTGCCCATCTTTGCATGAAACGTTCCCTTAGTATCTTTAATTTTCTTGAAGAGATCTTTTGTCTTTCCCATTCTATTGTTTTCCTCTATTTCTTTGCACTGATTACTTAGCAAAGTTTTCTTATCCCTCCTTGCTATTCTTTGAAACTCTACCTTCAGGTGAATATCTTTCCTTTTCTCCTTTGCTTTTAGCTTCTCTTCTTTTCTCAGCTATTTGTAAGTCCTCAGACAACCATTTTGTCTTTTTGCATTTCTTTATTTGGGAATGGTTTTGATCATTTCCTCCTGTACAGTGTTAGAATCTCTGTTCATAGTTCTTCAGGCAGTCTATCAGATCTAATCCCTTGAATATATTTGTGACTTTCATTGTATAATTTTAAGGGATTTGATTTACATCATACCTTAATGGTCTAGTGGTTTTCCTTACTTTCTTCAATCTTAAGTCTGAATTCTGCAATAAGAAGTTCATGATCTGAGCCACAGTCAGCTCCCAGTCTTGTTTTTGCTGACTATATGGAACGTCTTCATCTTCGGCTGCAAAGAATATTAATCAATCTGATTTCAATGTTGACTGTCTGGTGAAGAAAGGTTTTTCAACAAGTTATTTAATCCTTTACATCAATCCTGTGGGGTATATACTCTTGCCACATTTTCTAGTGAAAATTGATATAAAATAGCGTTGTATTATACAGAAGACAGCTAGTTAATGAAAGAAGTCTAGTTGAACAGGTTTTCTAACCCCAAGTCCAGACTTCTCGTTCCACACCCAGATGGAGCCTCTCATATTTGAAAATACTAGGCAGCCGACTTCTCTGCTGTCCTCTTATTCTGAAGCAGTCATTCGTGGCCTGACTCTCACAGAGATTCAAAGAGGGTCTGCCCCTTTTGTCCACAGTTCCTGCTGTCATAAATAATCGTGGTTTAGAACATGATCTTTCTCCTCCCAGCCCCATCATAGTTTGTAGAACCACTAAGGACACTGCAAGTTGAAGACAGCTGAACCCCAGGCAAAAGGA
>SJXQ01002577.1:33025-161258 GCA_006408695.1 Aepyceros melampus | reverse complement strand
ACCGAGTGTAACAAGTCTCACTAACTATGGAGCTACAGCCTGAACTGATGGTCTGGTCCTTGTCACGCCCTTGTCCTCACCTAATTCCCCTTCAGTGAGGCCCAGACACAACTTCAGTGTTTATGAGAGTCATATGTCCCTCTCTTTAAGCTAGTTTGAATATGTCTGTTCGTCCAACCAAATAAGCTCAAAATAAAACATACTGGATGATCCATGTAGCATTTTTCCCCCTCCCAACAATATGTAAACACTCATATAGATCCATGAAATTTTCAATCAAAATCCCGTTAAAATTTACATATCTGTATAACAGTGGGCATGTTTTAAAAATATCAGAGTAGTCAAATTAGATTTTGAATTATTTCTCACAGAGAGTAAAGACCATTGATTATTATTAACCATCCAATTTATTTTGGATGATGCCTAGTCCATGATCAAATGTTGATCAAAACCTTGAAGGCAGAAGTTAGAGGACTGTGTTTTCATTTATGGCATTTTTTTCTGGTTTTTCTATGATAAACACTACTTTCTTGATTAATCATATTTGTATGACAGTTGGAGTTCTTCTATTTTTTGCTTTTTTTATGTAGTCACCTTTTATACATTATATGAATATAATATATATAATATATATGAATACATATATAAATATATGTATATTTTTTCAATTTATTTTATTGATGTATAGTTAATCTACAATGTTGTGTTGATTTGTGCTACACAGCAAAGTAATTTGATATATATATATACACACAGTATTTTTCATATTATTTTCCATTATTATTTATCACAGGATATTGAATATAATTCCCTGTGCTATACATTTAGGACCTTGCTGTTTATCCATTCTGCATATAATCATTGCATCTGCTAATCTCAAATCCCAATATATACCTACCCCATTCCCCTCCCCCTTGGCAAATGCAAGTCTGTCCTCTATGTCTGTGAGTCTGTGTCTGTTCATGTCATATTTTAGATTCCACTTATAAGTGATGTCACATGGTATTTGACTCTGACTTCACTTGGCGTGTTGATCTCCAGGTCCATCCATGTTGCTGCAAGTGACATTATTTTATTTTTATGGTTGAGTAGTATTTCATTGTGTATACTTACCACATCTTCTTTATCCATTCATCTTTTGATGGGCATTTAAGTTATTTCCATGTCTTGACTATTGTACATGGTGCTGCATGAAGATAGGGGTGCATGTATCTATTTGAATTATAGTTTTGTCTTTTGACTATACGCGCAGAAGTGGGATTGCTAGGTCAACTGGCAACTCTATATATTTAGCTTTTTGAGGAAACTTCATACTGTTTTCCTTAGTAACTGCACCAATTTACATTCCCACCTACAGTGGGGGAGGGTTCCCTGTTCTCCACACCCACTCCAGCATTTGTTACTTGCAGACTTTTTAATGATGGCCGTTCTGACTAGTATGAGGTGGTACTTCACTGTAGTTTCAGTGCACGTTTTTCTAATAATTAGCAATGTGGAGCATCTCTTCATGTTGGTCAACTGTATGTCTTCTTGGAAAAATGTCTACTTAGATCTTCTGCTCATTTTTCATTTGGGTTGTTTCATTGTTATTGTTGCTACTGAGTTGTATGTGCTATTTGTATATTTTGGAAATTAAGCTGTTGTTGGTAACACCATTTGCAAATATTTTCCCCTAATCTGTAGGTTGTCTTTTCATTTTGTTTATGGTTCCCTCTGTTGTACAAAAGCTTTTAAGTTTGATTAGGTTTCATTTGTTTATTTTTGCTTTATTTCTATTGCCTTGGGAGATTTAAGAAAACATTGGTCCAATATATGTCAGAGAATGTTTTGTCCACACTATCTTCTAGGAGTTTTATGGTATCATGTCTTACATTTAAGTCTTTAAGCCCTTTTAAGTTTTTGTTTATGGTCTAATATGGGCTTCCCAGGTGGCACAGTGGTAAAGAATCTGCCTGACAATGCAGGAGATGCACGGTCCATCCCTGGGTCAGGAAGACCTTTGGAGGAGGAAATGGCAACCCACTCCAGTATTATTGCCTGGAAAATTCCATGGACAGAGGAGCCTAGTGCACTACAGTCCTTGGGTTGGCAAAGAGTCAGACATGACTGAACACTCATGCGTATATAGTTTAATACATGCATATTTTGACTTTAGTTAGATTGGAGTACAGTGGTTCTTCATCCAGTTGGGACACTAAAATCACCTGCAAAATTTGTAAAAATATTTGTGCACTTTCCTAAATGTATAGTTATTTCTTGATCAGATAAAAGGATATCGATCCAGATGCGTAACATTTTGGATCAAGAAACAGGAGAAGAGCTGAGTTTTGCTGTACTTGTAGCTCAGAAGTGCCATGTGAAATGAATCCCCAAGAGGGTCTTGGGCAGGGCTAGGCTGATCTTTGTTCCATCGATAGGAAAGATTATGCTGAAAATAAAGAAAAATTAAAGTATTTAATCAATGGTGACCGGTTACCTTTTTTTTTTTTAAAGAGAAAATCATGAGCTATCAGAGTTTGATAGCATTTTAAATCAAGTTGCAAACATTTCTGCAAATCAGATTCCCTTCCTTTGGGGAGGAAGTGCTGCCTAAGGTCATGTTGCTGGTTTCTCTGCAAGCAGATCCCCAGATGCAGGTGGGGTGCAAGAAATAATCGTATTCGCTGTGGAACAGAGAAAGCTCTCTCTGCGGGGCGAGTCAGGGTCTGGGGTTTGTGCTGCTGCCTCGTGACTGAGCTGTGGACAGATTCCCACCTTGAACCAGAGAACAGATGGAACAAGGGGTAAAAGCAGTGACACAGCATTATGGAGAAGTGTTACAGTGAGACTGCTTCTCCCTGGTTATTTCCTAAGGAGCCCAGCATTGACAGGTCCCCTCACACCAATGCACATTATTACAAATTGCAGGGCACACAGATTAAGCTATTTCTGAAAGCTTGGCCAGTTACAGACAAACAAACCTTTTATTAGCAAGAAAATATCCATAGACTATTAAGTGCAGATACTGCATTTTCCTCATTTTAAAAGGACATACTTTCTAAAATGAACAAATTTTTCTTCGAAATTGGTTCCTGTGCAGAAATGGTTTAGACTCTAGGAAAACATGAATCTTTTCATTCTAAGATTGGTGGTATAAAAGATTTTTAAAAATATTTTATCATATACTTCAGATGGAAAATTAAATTGAAGAATAGTTTTCTAAGGGGCTGCTCAGCAGTTCCACCTTAAAAAAATAAGCTTCCTTCATTACATTGCTGCATAATATAAAGTACAAATATAAATATCTTCATCATCACAATATAACAAACTGCATAATAATAAAGCCTGAGAATTGAAAATATTTTAAATATTCAACATACCTATGTTAAATGAAAATAAATACACAGTGACTCAGCAAATATGACTTCTAGTATCAGGAAGCTTTCCTACTCTTTCAGCCAAAGACATGTGATTGTTTATAAAACTAGAAGCAAGCAAAAATAGGCTTTAAGATATTGAAATGTACCTGAAATACAAGGTACTTATTTCTTCCTGTCTTAAAGCTGTAGAAGAAAAAGATGTTTGCATTCTTGAAACAGAGCTGTCAGACAATTGATAGGAATCAGAGGGTTGGCATGAATTAAGTTAAAACAGAAATCTGATCTATTAAGGGACTGATCATTCATGTATTGTGATTTCAAATAGGTGGATTCTAAAGAGATGTCAGCAGCTAGCATCCACCCCCATCGCCCACAAGCAGCAGCAAGTGATAATGTGTCATCTCACCCTGTGCTTCAGGGATGTGTTGACTAACAAGATACCAAGTGGCAAGGAAAAATTAAATGAAAATGCTCTAGTCATTTTCTCCACATAATTGCAAGGCTTATATAATACCAGCTCTGATAATTACCAGAATTATTTGTCCATCTTCCCCAGTGTCACTCAATGAAGAAACATCATGGATTATAAAATCAAGACAAAATTAAAAAGGCTAAGCAACAGAAGAGTTCATTTAAAAGGCTAAAAGCCTATGGCATCACATCCAAAGAATAATACCAGTGATAGAGTAGAACAGGCACTGTTTCAAGTGCTTTACTTATATTGTGGTTGTTTTGAAAGATGGCTGCAAATTCTTTGACACTCTTCCCATTGAGAGGCGGAATCTGTGTTGCTACTTCTTGAATTTGGAGGAAACTTAGTAACTTACTTATAACCTATGGACTGCAGCAGAAGTATTGCTGCATGGTTTTTGAGGCTAGATCACAAAAGACTAGGCACTTCTACCTGGTTCTCTTGGGATGCTCTCTGGGTGAAGTGAGCTGTAAAAAATCCAGCTACCCAGAGACTGACACTCAAGGAGAGACTGTGCATATTTGCTCCAGTGGACCGCCTGGGCTGAACTCCCAGAAAACATCAGCTGTTAACCATGTAAGCGAGCTGTCTTAGGCATATAGACCATTTAAGTTTTCAAATAACTACAGTCTCAACTCATGACTACCTGTAACTGCATGAGAGAATCTAAACGAGAACTACTCCACTGAGACTTCCTAAATTCCTGACTCATGGATCATAAGCCCAATAAAATGGTCATTCCATGCCATGAAAATTCAGACTAATCACTGGTTATGCAACAGTTGGAATCAGAAACTATATTGATTCATTTAATTTAATCCTCACAACAGCTGTACAAAGTAGTTATGCTTGTTATTCTTGTTTTTCAGATGAAGATACTGACTCCCAGAGACGTTAAGTGGTATTTTCAATATTACATGGCTTGTGAGCTGCAATGCTGGTATTTGAATCCAGGAAGGACCCAGGTTTCAGGGTCCTTGCTTTTAAGAATGAATAGTGGTTATCATTTCTTAACTTAGGTGTCATATTGAATCCTCTTGGCCTCACCTGTTTCTAAAGCCAGTGACCACTTGTTCAAGCTCTGATCACTTCTGCAGAGACCAATACTATTTGGACTCTTGCCAACTTAACCTGACTGGTGCCCCCACCACATACACAACTAGTAACCCAGAAATCCTTTTGGATGCTGAAGCATGAGATGCTGCAGGAGTCTCTGTGTCCACACATACATGTCCAGGGAGTGTGTGAAGGTATCACTGAGTACAAGTTTGTGTGCTCAATGCACAGTGAGCCCAAACACACTGAAATATCAAAGTCTGGAGCAGAGGAAGGTTTATTTCAGTGCCATGCAAGAGGATGAGAAGCTCATGCCCCTTCCCCAAACCCTCAGCTCTAAGGATTTTCAGCAGAGCATTTTTAAAGAAGTAGAGAACAAACATATGGATACAAGGGGGAAAGGGGGAGATGGGATGGACTGAGATTGACATATATATATCTTATTGATACTGTGTATAAAATAGATAACTAATGAGAACAGACTGTATCGTACAGGGAGCGCTACTCAATGCTCTGTGGTGACCTAAATGGGAAGGAAATCCAAAAAAGAGGGAACATATGTACATGCATAACTGATCCACTTTGCTATACAATAGAAACTAACACAACATTGTAAAGCAACTAAACTCCAATAATTTTTTTTAAACAAGGTGAGGGAGGGACATAGTTGGTTGTTAGAAACTTCTTGATGTAGGAATCCTTTGTTCTTGCAGCTGTCCACACAGGTCAGGTCACAACGTTCCTGTAAACCTCCAACAAGACAATTGTCATTCTCTGTTCTGCACCTTTTTATCTCTATATGAATGGAAAAGTGTTATAGTTTTAACGGTCAGAGGCTTGAGAATGGGCCATCCTGTGTACTTCCATCTATAGGCGACATTCTTAACTCAAAGCAAAAGCAACAGGAAATGAAGATTAAAGTACAAGAAACAGATCTCATATGGAGTCAGATTTGTTCTTCCCTATTTCAAAGGAACTAAAACTCCATAGAGCAAACCAAACCTCCAGATACACTTTTCTCACTTCCTCCTGTAGAGACACTCTCTTGACAAGCAGTTATTCTGAGAAGCAGGTTCTCAGAGAACAGTTTCCAGATCAAGCAGTCAATTGCGCCTGGTACAAGGTAGTACTCAGCTTGGTAATGCACCATCCTGTTAGCTTTCCTCCTTCCCTAGCCTGTCTATTTTTAGCTCACTTCTACCCCCTTGAATTGCACACCCTAGTAAAAGGCAACATGTAAACCATTATTTCAGGTCCTGTTTTCGGTGAAACAATAATGATGATGTCATTCATATTCACTATGTTATTATACCTGTCTATAAATAATATATATAGCATTATTTTGTGATGTTATTATTACCATAATTCTGCATGGTTTTTTTGTTCATTCAGCACTGTATTTTGGAAAATTCCCATGTTGATACATGGAACTCTATACATGTTAAATGCTATATGTAGTACTATTCCATCATGTGACTATGTCATAGCTAATTTATCCTCCTATACATGGATATGCATAGGATGCTGAGAATTCACTACCAAAATATTGTTGTGATGAGTAATTATTGTCCTTATTTTTTTGTTCATATGATATATCCTCCAAAGTCTACTTCAGGAAGTTCGTGCATATATTTTAATTTTCCTAGATATTGCCACATTAGTCTCTAAAATTATTTTATAAATTAAGTCCTTGCTGGCAGTTCTATTCTCGGCAAAACACAGTATTACAAGACTTTTTAGAAGACTTTATTTTTAGAGCAGTTTTAGATTTACAACAAAGTTGAGAGGTTTCTCATTTTTCCACTGCCCCCAAACCTACATAGCTATTATCCATATCCCCCATACCCTACTAGAGTGGGATATCTGTTAAATTAATGAGCTGACACTGAGACATTATTATCACCCCAAGTCCATAGTTTACCTTACAGTTCACTCTTGATGTCACACATTCTATGGTTCTGGATAAATATATAATGACATGTATTCATCATCATGATAGCGTATGGAGTATTTTCACTGTCTGAACAATCCTCTTTGTTCTGCCCATCTGTCTCCCCTCCCTCACCAACCTCTGGCAACAGCTGATATTTTCACTGTCTCCATAGCGAATGACAAATAGCTGAGGTTATACAGTTTATCGCCTTTCACATCGGCTTCTTTCAGTTAGTAACGTGTTTAAGCTCCTCTACGTCTTTCCATAGCTTGATAGCTCATTTTTAAAAGAATAACAAAATATCATTTAAAAACGACTCTCCCTACCTAAGAACATGGTATTTTTGCCAGTCTCTATGCCTCTGAACAATTTATGGTATCTTTTCCACAATGGCATCAACTATTTTTGTTCGATTTATCCCTGAATATCTTAGAGATTCTCTTGCTATCCTGTAGATGAAACAGACAAACCTTAAAACATAGATACAACATAGAGAATGATAATTTTATGAAGCAAAAAAACAGAGGAAAATAATAGCTTTCTGGAACAGGATAGGGAAGACAATTTCAGGCAGGTTAATCACTAGTCTTAAATGATGAGGTTATACTTGGACTGAGTATAATGGTGAAAAGGTGCCAGCCTTGTAAAGATATAGAAGAAGACAGACCAGTGGTATAAGATTCTTGAAGGGCTAGTATACATAGGGCAAAGTGGAGTGGTTAGAGTTGTGTGTAATGAGGTCAGTCATGGAGAACCTTGCAATCCAGAGTAAGGAGCTCAGAAAAGTATGAACTTGGGCTTTGGAGCTTTGCTCTGCTCACTGAAGGACCACTGGGACTGTTCTCAGAGACAGCAGCTATTGGGCTAACGGTGTCCAAGACACCTGGGCTATATCCATTCTTGCATAATGAGTGTGAGCTTAAAGTAAGTGTGGTCTCTCCCCTAAAATTCCAAAACTGCAGCATCAATGTATTGAGTATTGAGTACACTTTGACCGACAGACACATGACAACAGCAATCGTGCCTCATCTTGAAATTCTAGTGAGTTGCTGCAGAGTAACAGCGGGCTCAGTTCACTTTCATGCATTGGAGAAGGAAATGGCAACCCACTCCAGTGTTCTTGCCTAGAGAACCCCAGGGATGGGGGAGCCTGGTGGGCTGCCATCTCTGGGGTCACACAGAGTCGGACACGACTGAAGTGACTTAGCAGCAGCAGCAGCAACAGCGGGCTCTTGCCGAAACTGTTTTTATTAATTACTATGAGTGCTTATATTACTACTAACTCTCAGATACTTACACAGCATTCTGGATTCTGCTTACTAAAGCAATATTTTCCAAAATCCAGACTGCTCTTCTCTGCTCAGTTTATTTGCAAAGAATGTTTATTTATACACTTATCTGACAACTTGGCACTTGGCTGCTATTAAAATTCGCCCTTCCATTTAAAAGAGAGGATAACCTTCAAGGCTGACATACATTTGGTTACATCTGTCTGGATCTTTTTGCAGTTTCCTCTCACATGTTCCTAAAGCCCTGTAGCCAGATTCTTCTTCTGACTCAAAGCCACTCTATCACTGGGTACCATCTTTGGGAAAGCTCCACATTCAATTCAGTGTCTTATACTGTGAGATGATAACATAAGAAGTGATTATCATGGAGTAGTTTGTTAATTTCAGTGGTATGATTAATCAAATTACTTAGTTCTTTGGTTTCTTCCTCTGAATTAAAGAAAGCAAGGTAGAGAAAACCATGCAGGGAGGGCAGATCTCTTACCTAAAGGCAAGAAATGTTTGGAGGTTTTCAGTGAGGTATGAGAAGTAAGCCATCATGGTAATCTTAATTCTCCACTAAAATGTTATTTTGAGAACAGATCTTTACAGTGCTTATTATATATATTTTTTCCACCTCCATATGACTCATTACCTTAAGGGGATTTGGGAATGGAAAGGACCATTAGCTTTTCTTCTAAGAACGATTAGCAGAGTTCTTTCACATGTCCTTAAGCAGCTTTCACTTGCATAATTCATAGCACTTCTTTCAAACCCTGACAACTTCACAATACTCAAGACTGTAATAGAAAGTTACAGTATAACTTTGAAGCCAGACTTCACAGTTTCTTTTAGCACTTTTACTGTGTAACCTCAGGCAGGTTATGTAACCTTTCTGTATCTCATTTTTCTCTTCTTAGTTTTTTGGATCAATTAATTGATATACTTAAAACAAACCTGGACATATAACAAGTACTCAATGACATATAACAAGACTGCTATTAATATTTTTCTGACAGGTATCCAGCTTTTTCTACTTAATATCATTCTTTAAAAAGGACCTAATTGATTACTTCACAGCTTTATATAGGCCATCAAGACTGAGATCTCTCATATTCTCATTCTTCCTCTTTTCCTTCTAAGTTAGCCTCTACCATTCTTCCTTTTAATCTTCTTTCTTAGGAATTACTCTTCCACCAAAGAATGATGATTCCAGCTGTGCTTCAGAACTTTATTAACTATTCTTTCTCAAATATATCCAGCATTTTCTTCTAAAATACCCTTTAATTTTGGCCCATAAGCATTTGCAAATCTCTTATTTTAAAAATTTCCATGGTACAGACACTTTGAATGCCAGTTTGACCGTTTCCTACAAAGATAATCAGTCTTAAAACATAGTCCAACAATTACACTCCAGGGAATTTTACCAAATGAGTTGAAAACTTACATCTATCAAAAACCTGCACACACAATGTGTATGACATCTGTATTCATAATTGCCAAGGATGGGAAGCAGCCAAGGTGTTCCTTCAGTAGATGAATGGATGGGGAATTCCCTGATGGTCTAGTGCTTAGGACTCCACACTTTTACTGCCAAGGCCCAGGTTCGATCCCTGGTTGAGGAACTAAGATCCTACAAGCTGTTCGGTGTGGCCAAAAAAAAAAAAAAAAGGATAAACAAACAGTGGTACAAATGGAATGTTACTTAGCCATGAAAAGAAATGAACTATCAAGTTACAAAAAGACAACGAGGAAACAAATACTAAGTGAAAGAAGCTAATCTGAAAAAGCTACACACTATATTATTCCAACTATAAGACATTCTAGGAAAGGTAAAACTATAGAGACAATGAAAAGATTAGTTGTTGCCAGAGGTTGGGGAGGCATGGGAAAGAATGAATAGGTAGAGCAGAGAGAATTTTTAAAGCATGAAACTACTCTGTATATCATAATGATGTATGCTGCTGCTACGCTGCTTCAGTTATGTCTGACTCTGTGCGACCCCATAGACAGAAGCCCACCAGGCTCCCCTGTCCCTGGGATTCTTCAGGCAAGAACACTGGAGTGGGTTGCCATTTCCTTCTCCAATGCATGAAAGTGGAAAGTGAAAGGTGAAAATGAATTCACTCAGTCGTGTCTTATTCTTAGCAACCCTACAGACTGCAGCCTACCAGGCTCCGCCGTCTATGGGATTTTCCAGGCAAGAGTACT
The DNA here is from genome assembly GCA_006408695.1 of Aepyceros melampus. NCBI lineage: Eukaryota > Metazoa > Chordata > Mammalia > Artiodactyla > Bovidae > Aepyceros > Aepyceros melampus. The sequence continues at coordinate 150,959 of SJXQ01002577.1, read as the reverse complement.
GGAATGGCGTGCCACTGCCTTCTCCCTAATGATGGATAGATGACATTATTTAGAAAAACCTACACAACTATACAGCATAAAGAGTGAATCTAATGTAAACTATCAATTCAGTTAATAATAACCTATCAAATTGGCCTATCAATAAAACAAATGTACTACATCAATGCAAGAGAAACTGTGGGCTGAAAAAGACAGAATAGATGAGGACTCTCTATACCTTCTGTGCAAATTCTTCTTTAAACCAAAACTTCTCTAAGAAATAAAGCCTATCAATAATTAAAAAAAAAAATTTTAAGGATATATAAATTGTTTCACTGCAGCACCTAAGATGGTATGTTTTTTAATAAAAAACTTGAAGAAGATGTTTACCAGGGGGCAGGAATCTTTGGGGCCATCTTAGAATTTTGCCTACCCTACCCTATGCTGTCACCTCTCAGAAACATCTTTTGTGACAAAAAACTAAAATTGATGTCCCCTATACTTCCAAATAGGCTCTTCCCTGGTGGCTCAGAGGTTAAAGCGTCTGCCTCCAATGCGGGAGACCCGGGTTTGATCCCTGGGTCAGGAAGATCCCCTGGAGAAGGAAATGGCAATCCACTCCAGTATTCTTGCCTGGAGAATCCCATGGACAGAGAAGCCTAGTACATTACAGTCCACGGGGTCGCAAAGAGTCGGACACGACTGAGCGACTTCACCTTCACCTTATACTTCCAAATTGGGATCTTTTTTTCCTCTTTCTGTGTGTTCACCTGAATTACTTTACATATTGATACTTCCATAGTTTCAACTACCTTTTCTATCATGTTAATCCATTTATCCTACCCTGTTAACTTTTCTGAGTGCTGTATCCATAGTTCAGCTAGAACTATGATATCCATTGGAATTTCCAATAGATACTCAAGGAAAATTCATTAATGCTCCCACACACTCTCATAAAATAAGAACATGATTCTCCTTGCCAACTTTTTCTCTCTTTGAATGAGATCATCATTACTCAGTTGCTCAAAATAGAAAATTTAGAGTTTCAATTGATGTTTATTGAAGGCTTAGTATAGTTCAGGGACTGTCTTAAATTCTTTACAAGTGTTAACATTAATTTCACAACATCTCTTGGAGAAAGTACTATTAATTGAAAACCTTAGTGAAGAACCTTTCCCAGGGTGTTATAACTAAACTATTTTTTTTGGCTGAACTCCTAAGCTTTTAACTACTGTGATATTTTTCTTTCCTCATGCTCACTTTGTTATCAAGTCCTATCTATTCTGCCTCTGCAAGTCCACATCTCCTTATCTCTAGCTCTACTGTCACTTCCTTAGTTCAGGATCTCATTGGATATTTTCCTAATATTCAGACTTAGATGTCCATATGCAATCTTGACTATTTCAAATAAGCTCTCCATTCTAGTCATAGCAGTCATTTTAAAATGGATATGAAGTCTCTACTGCCCTATTAAAGTCTTCCTATCCTAACCAAATGTTATAGCCTGCTGCACATAACCTTTCTCCATCTATTCCTGCCTATATTTTATGTCTTGTCCCTTTGTTTATAATTGAATTTGTATCATGTCTCCAATTGTACACATTTCTTTGCCTTCCCTTCAATACTGTGAGTTTCTTATGGCCAGGAATCTATATAGATTCCCTTCAATACTGTGAGTTTCTTATGGCCAGGAATCTATATAGATTCCCTTCAATACTGTGAGTTTCTTATGGCCAGGAATCTATATAGATTAGTGCTTGGCATATGAAACAGAATCTTCCCTGGTGGCTCAGAGGTTAAAGCGTCTGCCTCCAATGCGGGAGACCCGGGTTCAATTCCTGGGTCGGGAAGATTCCCTAGAGAAGGAAATGGCAATCCACTCCAGTACTCTTGCCTGGAGAATCCCGTGGACAGAGAAGCCTAGTAGGTTACAGTCCACGGGGTCACAAAGAGTCGGACACGATTGAGTGACTTTACATTACATTACATATGAAACAGATTCAGTAAATGTAAATAAACTATTTAGAATCTATTTTTCTTTATTTCAAGAATCATATTAAAAGATGATTTCAAGAAAAGCAAAACTGGAGTTAACCTGTACTCAGAGCTTTAGTCCTGCCCTGGCAGCTTTGAGATCTTAGTCAGACAGGCCATTGGTAATAACGCAGAAGCCAGAGACATTTAGCAACATGAGAAATTGAGAAACAATTCAAGAAAACTCAATGAAGATCTCAACACTGAGACTAACATATTTCCTAGTGATCAAATCTAAATTTGGCCCACTGAGACATATTACCTCTCTTAGAGTAGAAAACCTTTGACAGCATAAGTAACATTGTGACTGATGGCAGCTACAAGCAAATCAGAAGAAATATTGACAGTTTAGCCTCAAGGATTGTGTATAAAGAAGAGTATTGAAAAGATGTAACAAACATTTGTTATTCCCCCCATGCTGTTCACATAGCAGACAGCACTAATCAATAATAGCAGTTTTGTCTTAAAGTACCTGCTTTAACTTCACAGTCTTTCACAATAGGAAGGCCTTACCAATTGATCTGAGTTGACACAAGAAAGAAACCTATTCAGCACCTAGCTTATAAAAGAAACCTGGAGGAGAGCATGGTAACCCTTCCAGTATTCTTCTGTGGAGAATCCCCATGGACAGAGGAGCCTGGCAGGCTACAGTCCATGGGGTGCAAAGAGTTGGACATGACTCAATGACTAAGCACAGCACTATAAAAAAAAAAAGTTCTGTGTCAAGAATCATGAAGATTCCTTCTCCCTTGGGATCTACCATTAGCCAGCTAGAAAGTCACTTTATAACTCTAGGCCTCATTACCCTTATCAGCAAAATTTGGAAGTAGAGGTAGATGATCTCTAAGTTTCCTTTGTTTGTCCTAGCTCCAAGCGGCTCAGTGGTAAAGAATCCACCTGCTAATACAGGAGATGCAGGAGACTCAAGTTTGATCCCTGGGTCAGTAAGATTCCCTGGAGGAGGAAATGGTAACCCACTCCAATATTCTTGCCTGGAAAATTCCATGGGGCAGAGGAGCCTGGCGGGCTACAATCTATGGAGTTGCACAGAGTCAGACACAACTGAGCACACACGCACTCGACTTAGGCAATGGAAAGTATTTGTGAATTATTGAAAAAAGCATGATTATCATTCTAAGAAAGAAATTACTCATTGATGTTATAAAACATCATTGTTATCTTTTTCCTCCTGACAGAGCTGCTGATACTAATTATAAAATTATTGTCCGATGGTGATAAAAAAAAAAAGTTCAACAAATTAAATGAAGACATTATTTCCCTGACTGAAAATACCAATAAATACAGTATAGTTCTCTATGAAGTAGACACACGTGTGTTTAACAGAAACTATTTCTATCTGTTGAGATTAGGCTCTAGTGTTTCTGATTCTCCATTTCATGGGTCACACCAATATCTTTGTTCAAAGTGGTGTGTGGCTCTGTTCCCTTGCAAATATTTGAATATTTGAATCCACAGCAATGAAATTTTCACTCAAACTGACCCCATCCCTCCTTGTTTTACTACCAGATAAAACATCTAACAATCCACTTATAAACTGTTGTATAAGGCTTTGACTATGACAACTTAAGTAAAATGGCAGTTATCAATGAGATAGAGTCACCCAAGTTCACTAAGGGACTATAAACAATAAACCACATTTTCTAACAACATGATTCAAATGTTCTTTCTCTAGTTGTAATAATTGATACCCATAACTTGTTGGTTTGGCAATATTTCTGCTTTGGCAAAACAAGCATGGTTATTTTCTTGTGGTTACCATTTTAGAATAAATTATCCCATCAGAGAACTTTCAAGCTTTCTCTGCCTTGCCAAGGTTGCTTCCTTTCTGGTTTACACTTCTAATAATTTTCGTGTGCTCCTTCTGCTAAACCCCAAGGGTGGACTTCTGACCTCCTTGCTAGAGGTGCGAATGATGCCAGGCTTAGTGACTGCTCTGCGGTTTCCCAAAGCTCCTCCTCCCTAGACCTTGACAGTTCTTCAGAAACCAAGGTTGGGATTCAGGACAGGGTACACTCCTAGGGTGCAGTTCCGAAAGGAGGAAGCCGAAATCTGGGGGCTAAAGAGGCTACGCAGGGGATCTGCGTGCGATGCAGAGTTTGGACCCTTTCGGCCATCCCAAGTCTGCTCAACCTGACCCCTGCGCGGTCTCCCGCCCGTGCGTCCGGCGCGGGCCGCTGTCCACAGTGGGAGGTGCTGAAAGCAAGGAGCGGGCGCGGGGGCGGCGAGGCGGACTGCTCCTCCGAGCGCCCCCCTCCTCGCTCCGCGGCTCCTCCAGCCCTCCCCTCCTCCTGCAGCCATGTTCCACGCTCGAGGAGGGGCGGGGGAAGGGGAGAGGGACGGGGGATCAGGGAGGGGAGAGTCTGCTCTGCCTAGGGGAAGGAGGGGATGAGAGTTGGGGAGAGCAGAGGGAGGAAGAGGCGGGGGCAGCGGCTAGCGAGGAGCCAGCGCTGAGTCCTGCAGGAGGACTCCCAGGAGCCACCATCATGGTGAAGAGGAAGAGCTCCGAGGGCCAGGAGCAAGACAGCGGCCGTGGTATCCCCTTGCCCATCCAGACCTTCCTGTGGCGGCAAACCAGGTGAGGGGCGCAGAGGGCGCACCGCGGGCGCCCAGGGCTGGGGGCGCTCCTGGGGCCGCCTGGGTTGTGGTCGCTGCTGCTGAGGCCGCGCCACAGCTTGCAGCTCCCTCTCTGAGGCTGGAAAGCAAGCTCTCCAAACCCGCTTAAAAACACGCATTAAAAAAAATATTTCAGTGAAGTTTGACGACAAGCAGATTGGCAATATACGTTATTTAGGGGGTGAGAGGGCAGAGAGCCTAGGAGGAGGGGGCGGGGAATTCGGGGAGATAATTATGACTGGTTGTGCTCCTGTGTCCAGTTTCCCTCCGTCTCCTGCTGTAATTCCAGCCCGTTGACCTGTTGTTTTTCCAGCTCCTGTTTGTCGAATACCTGCTATGCCCACTTGTTAACCATTTTTGCTCGGATCCAGCCAGTGTAATCTTCCTGGTTAAAGCCTCTGAGAAGACTAATTTTTTATAAGAATTTTCTTTTTTCAGAAAAAGAAAAAAACCCTGAAACCTATTCCAATAAACAGGAAACAAGGTTTCCATTATTATTATTATTGTTAGAGATTTATCAGATAAGAAATTAGATTCTGAAAATCATAACCCCAAGCTGGGTTCATTTTTCAGTTTTGAGTAAGACTGTACACATGAGTAAAACAATACTTCTGACCACTGGCAATTTAGAATCCAATTAGATAAAAAGTCTTCAGAATAAGAGATGATACAGAAAATGTAGAAATTCACACCTTTTTCATATATGTAATTGCACATAAAAAAGCAAATGTCAGCTGTTTAACACCTGGTCATTAACAAGGCATAGGGAGGCATGAAATTTGACTTTTGCATGTCTTATCCATTGAAAAATGTCATAAGAATGCTCTAATAATAATTTTGCATTTGTTATTATCTCTCTTAATTTTTCAGTGCATTTTTGAGGCCTAAACTGGGAAAGCAATATGAAGCCTCTTGTGTGGTATGTGATATTCATCATTTAATGAGTATTTCCATATATCATGTGGTAATTTGAAAGAATGATGTTAAATGTACTTACTATACATGTTAATTCACTCAGCGAACATTACTGAGTACCTACTATGTGCCAGACACAGTTCTAGATGATGAGATGGAGAAATAATCAAAACAAACGAAGGATTTGTATTCTACTGGGAGGGGGATGGGACCCTCATAAATAAATAAAATAGATAGCTAGCCAAATGGTGATATATACTATGGAGAAAATTTAAGCAAGAAAGGAAATTATAGAGCACTAGGGTGAAGTGTTCATGTTAGAAAGAGTGGATAGATAAGGTTTGCCCCCTTATGTGACCCTTGGACAAAGATTTGAAGGAAGGTACTGAGGAATAGCTGAGAGAAGAGCAGAGAGAAAGTGAGTCTGAAGGCCCTAAGTGGGGAGGAGTAGAGCAAAGAAGAGAGAGTGGGGAAATAACAGAGAATCAGGAGACAGAGGGCAAGTATAACAGTCAAATCCTTAATCAACAAAATTGAGAAATGTTATCAAATCAACAAGACATTATATTATGTAGTGGAAGCTCATAAAATGCAAGCCTATGAACTACTCAAAGTAATATACAATATTGAACTTTCATGTCTACCATTTTTAGCGCAACTCAAAGTGAATGATATGAAATAATTATAATAATGCTATTAATATTTATGCAAAATAGAGTGCACTTGTCCTGAGATTCTAAGGGAATCTCATGACTTAAAAATTGTCTTTTTACAAACTGAAGACAAGATGAAAAACTGTGAAGCAAAATTAAAATGGGTTTTTTACAGACTTCATTAAAAATTGGAGCTCACAGAAAGGTCGTTATACTGTATGTGAAAGTGAAAGTCACTCAGTCATGTCTGACTCTTTGCAACTCCATGAACTGTAGCCTGCCAGGTTCCTCTGTCCATGGAGTCCTACAGACAAGAATAATGGAATGGGTAGCCTATCCTTTCTCCAGGAACTGAACCAGGGTCTCCTGGATTCCAGGCAGATTCTTTACCATCTGGGCTACCAAGGAAGCCCCACATTGTATATATTATAGCCTAAAAGTAGAAACCTACTCATTTGGATATTGCCATGATATTTGCAAATGACCAGATAGAGAGTAGATGATCTTCTAGTAAGGAGCTCTGAAATGTGTTAGGGCCACAAACTATTACAGAAACCAACTGGAAAATTAAACACCCCACTTACACACACATATATGTACAAAACACACTCAAATAGGAATTTATTTTGTTGCATTTCCTGCTCTTCAAATTGTCACATATATTTTTTATATCTAACTTTTTAATGGAATTTATTCTACTAAGCTCAGGTTAAAGTAATTTGACACTTGAAATCTCTGAGTCTTCCTCAAACCAAGCTTACAGTGATACTAGCTTAAAATAACCCTGACTTTTCTCTCTTCTTGGCAAAGATAAGTCTGACATTTTAATGTAGTTACATAATATCAAGTAACTAAGTCACATTCATAGCTGCAGATAGATAGTGATATAAGTATAGAAAACAATTTCCCTGGTTTAAAATGACAAAAAGTTATATTAGTAACATTTAAGAAGAAAATGACAGTATCTAAAGACAGTAAGTATCTAAAGTAAGGTATAAAACTCATCCTCTAAAAGTGCATTCATCCAGCTGTGTAAATTCTTTACAATCTTTTAACGTCTAACATATACACCCTTTACTTAATGAATAGTTAGGAACCAAGGGCTGAGGAATTTTAAAGTGTTTGGATCTGCCTTTATCTAGTTTCTGTAAGAAAACCCCAGAGACTGCATCTCTGATCGAACTCCTTACCAAACCCTAGCATGCCTTTCATTATGAAAGTGAATTTATTTTTTTTTCTTGAGTCAAATGTAAATAGCTTTCTTTGGAGAATCTCTGTATTAAGTCATATTTTTCTTACATATCCTAATAATTCCAATAATACAGCTTGAGCACTTGGGACTGGTATTATGATCATGGAGAACACAATTCTCTAGACCATTTGGGACATCAAGTAGCAATCAGGTTCTGTTCATACAAGTCAAGTGTTTATTAAATTTGTTCTGATATTTGGTAACTACACTTTCTCCAACACCCTACAGTAATATCTTCCTCCACCTTCAAAATGAAATAAAACAGCTCAATAGGTCTAACTTGTTCTGGGGGGAGGGGTAGGTGCTTCGCTTGCTGAAAGTACCGCATCCTTGGCCAGGACAGAAGATTTAATAAACCAACAAAGCCAAAAAATGGCTTATTTTCCTCCTCTCTCCCTCCCTTATTCTCTTCCTCCTTTTCTTTCTTTATTCAGTAGATATATTAACTATCTTATGGTTCCAGGCATTATATAAGGGGTGTCCCTATGCCAGGTCATGGAATAATTCAGAGACCCCAAAATCAGATCTCTTGTAAGAGGTCTATCTTATTTAACATTTGTTGAACGTTCACAAAAATTCTGTCCCTCTAGATACTTTTACAAAAGACATCTCCCCTTGGTCTGCAGCAGGGATAGCTCCTTTACATGATCCAAGAGCATTTTATAAAATACTACTTCTAAATACTTCATATAGTTAAATGTGTTGTACTCTTTTTGATGAGAGCTTATTTTGGTGGAAATAAAAATCATTTAATTATTCAAGCAATATACTTTGGATCAAAAACTTAAAAATGGATGTCTCATTTCAGTTCAGTTCATTTCAGTTACTCAGTCGTGTCCGACTCTTTGTGACCCCGTGAATTGCAGCACGCCAGGCCTCCCTGTCCATCACCAACTCCCGGAGTTCACTCAGACTTACATCCATCGAGTCGGTGATGCCATCCAGCCATCTCATCCTCTGTCATCCCCTTCTTCTCCTGCCCCCAATCCCTCCCAGCATCAGTCTTTTCCAATGAGTCAACTCTTCACACGAGGTGGTCAAAGTCCAATTCTTTGTGACCCCATGGAGCCTGCCAGACTCCTCTGTCCATGGGATTTTCCAGGCAAGAATATAGAAGTGGGTTTTCATTTTCTTCTCCAGGGGATATTTCTGATCCAGAGATCAAACCTCTATCTCTTGACTCCTGCATTGGCAGGCGAGTTCTTTACCACTAGCGCTACTTGGGGCCAGGTGGTGCTAGTGGTAAAAGAGTCTGCTTACCAGTGCAGGAGATACAAGAGAAGCGGGTTCCATCCCTGGGTTGGGAAGATCCCCTGGAGGAGGAAGTGGCAACCCACTCCTGTATTCTTGCCTGGAGAATCCCATGGACTGAGGAGCCTGGTGGGCTATAGTCCATAGGGTTGCAAAGAGTCAGACATGACTGAAGCAACTTAGCATACAGGCCAACTGGGAAGCCTGTTTGAAAATGGGTAGATAATAGGAAATTATCGTTGACTCATTTCATGTCAACATGTACAATGAAATGCAATGTGAGTGCTCTCTAAAGAATTTGGACTAGTGGTTTGCATCTTTTAGGATATACAATACTTTGTCTATTTTTCCACCCATTAGAATCTCTAATTTCTTAATTTTTTTTGGTATCTATAGTCCTTTGAACGAGTGTTAGTAGAAAACAAGCTGCATGGCCTCTCTCCAGCCCTCTCTGAAGCCATCCAGAGCATTTCCAGATGGGAACTGGTACAAGCTGCTTTGCCTCATGTCCTCCACTGCACTGCAACTCTGCTGTCAAACAGGAACAAGCTAGGTTGGTGCACCTGCATTCTTCATAACACATCATTGTCCTCATTCATGGTTGACACTCATACCCACAATAGCAACCTGTATTACTACTTTCCCAGGCACTTGGCATACATTCTCAATTAATTCTCACAAAATCTCCCTTAGTTCCATATCCATTTTGCCAATGAAGGAACTAGCTCCCTTTTTAAAATTTTTTAATTTTACAAGTAAACTGTGAATATGTCTTCCTTTTGAACATTAGAATAGTATAGAGAAACTAAGGCCTGTCACCTATTCAAGATGAGTTCTAACCAGAGCTGTCCTTTAGTCCTCCCAATGTCTAAAGCAACCCCCTTCACGCATTTGGCATGCTCCCCTCCAGATCTTTTCCCAACTTTGTACTATGTGTATGTGTGCATGCCTGCACATATGTGTTATTTTTCTTGCTTAGATTATTTTGCAGATTGCTTTTCCCACATAACATTATGTCCTAGCCATCTATCCCAAGCTCTTCTCCATCCGTTTCCTTCCCCTTATGTGGATCTTTACTCAAGGGTTACCTTTATAGAGGGGCCTTTCCTAATCACACCAGGTCTTCCCAGATGGCTCAGTGGATAAAGAATCTACCTGCAATGCAGGAGACTCAAGACATGGGTTTGATCCCTAGATTGGGAGTAATGAGCACACATGCATGCAAAATGGACTAGCTATCTTCAGAACCAATATTCTTAACCATTGTGCTCTTTATTTGGAAATATATGTGGGTATCTGGCTGAAGAGATGTGATGCATGCAGTTTCTTTCTCTGTGGCAACATATTGTTCTGCAAAGATTGCAGCCAGTTAGAAAGTCCCCAAACAAGAATGGACCCTTCTAACAGTGGCTGTAAGTGGTGCAGAGAAATGCTAGTGTCTCCCAGGAAATCAAGCCATAGAACCTTAAAGCAAGGATGTTCTTCCCAGATGCAAAGCTGACATCATTGTCCTGGTCACAGAGTCTGCCTTAACCTGACTGTGTGGTTGTGTTATGCAGGACACCAAGATAAACTGGGTGTTGCTGAGACAAGCTCCTCCATACCCTGCATTGGATGCTCCTGGAGGCCCCACAGGACTGCAACAGCGAGCGTTTTGGGGGCACAGACCGAGGTTCCAGCTGGGGTGGCAGCAGCAGTGCTTTCATCCACCAGGTTGAAAACCAGGGTTCTCCAGGGCAACCTTGCCAAAGCACCTCCAATGATGAGGAAGAAAATAACCGAAGGAAGATTTTCCAGAACTCCATGGCTACTGTGGAGCTCTTTGTGTTTCTATTTGCTCCTCTGGTACACAGGATCAAGGTAAGCAGAAAGCTGATTAAGGTTAAGAGGGACTAGAGGTCAGGTGAGGGTGGGCTGCAGATGATATTTCCATATTTGTGTGCCCATGTCTTTGTATGAGCTTATAGGAAGACAGCTTTGTTTCTATATTAAGATATTAAACATTATTTCAAAACTATGATTCTCCTACTTAAAAATCCTTGATAGTTCTCCATCTGCCCCATAATAATGCCCAGCGTATTAAGTATGACATATAAAGTCAACCATGGTCTGGAGCTGAAGTCCTCTCAGTTGACCACTGCCAACCCCTACTGCCCACCCCATGATCCAGTTCTCGGAGCCATGTGAACCATTCCCTGAATATGCATGTGCTGTTAGCTCTGCCCTCCTTTTGCTCCATGCTTCTTCAAACTTCAGTGTCATCATTTCCATGAAGCTTTTCCTCTGACCTTCCCCATGGAGACCTAGTCACTATCTCTTTTGTATATCCAGAACATAATGCAGGATCTAGAGCAGAAGTGTTTACTTTATATGTGCTGCAGATTTTTGACAGTTTGGTGTGCCATGTATGAATTTCTTTTCAAAATATTTTTCAATGTGTAAAATAGAAAATGTATTTCATGAAAAAAAGTTGTATTAAAATACAGTTATATACAGGTACCTCTTGGATCTGAAAGAGACAATATTATCTTAAGTCACTGTGCTACCACTTTCTAGCTGTGTGATCTAGGTGATCTTACTTAACCTCTTGGATCCTCCATTGCATAAAATTTTGATATTCAAACACAGGGTGAATATATGTGAAGACACAGTACATGAGAAAGTACATGGGGGAAAAATCAAGTACATGGAAAGAAATCAAGAACTATTTGTTACTTCTGAGAATGAATAAATTGCAACATTCCATCTAAGTGCTCTGATAAAAGATAGAAGGAGTTTATATGCCCAAATATTCTTTAACAGAATATTAGGATCCTAATGAATGTTTCATTTTTGCAATATACTATATATATGTGATGAAGGAGGAAATGGCAACCCACTCCAATATTCTTGCCTGGAGAATCCTCATGGACAGAGGATCCTGGTGGGCTACAGTCCATGGGATCACAAAGAGTCGGACATGACTAAGCAACTAAGCATGTATATATATGAAGGTGGTTGTAAGACCATTAACAACCATTATGAGGGGAGATGGACTAGAGAGTCTTTTCATCCATTTTATTTTCAGGTAAAATTCACTTTGATTGATTCTGTCCCATTTCTGGTAGGACTAGAACTGAAATTACCTGTGGACTCCTAAAGTGCTTCACATGCACTGGCCACGTTGTCTATCAAAATTATAAAAAAAAAAAAATTACATGTGATTTAATTAAATTTCTGCTTTAAAAACATTACACTTTCTATTTTTAAAAGTCTTTGATAAAGGTTATGCTTAATGGAAACATTAACTGAGAGTGTCCTCCTGGCCAATGAGACCTGAAGGACTCAATGAATTCTGCTCACCTGCCTGGCTTCATCTGCCTCAATCTCACTGGCCTCTCTCTTGTTCCCAAACTTGCAGGCTCACCGTAGGCTCACCTTCAAACCCAAGAAGGTTGTTTTTGCCTTCAGATCTTTGTGCTGGTTCTTTCCTTCTATTTGAATCATTTACTCCCACCTTCCACCCCTAGATTTTCACATGGTCATGTTCTTTTCATCAATTTTACTCACCATGTGGTTGTTTCCAACCCAGAAGTACTTCCCTAGCTACTTTAGTGCCGCTAGTACATGATCTGCGTCTCCCATTGTCTCCTTCTTGCACTTATCAGTACCTGGATTTATTTTTTATGATTCTTTACATGTTTGTTACCCATCACCTCCACCAAACCCGAGGTTCTTGAAAAAAGGGACACTGCTTGTCCAGGTCACAGTGGTATCTGATGTGTCTAGAATAGTGTCTGCATATATGAGACAATCAATAAATATTTAATGACTATCACTGAATAAACCCAAGTTACTATCAGAAGCTGATCCAGGTGCTAAAAGTAGCAAATATATGTAGGCACATAGTCCCTGAAATGGAAAGGGCAAGAAAGAAAACTCCTTTAAATAATAGTCCATAACATATCTATTTGTAAAGATTATCTAGATTAAAAAGTGTAAAAGTATCCAGAATGACTATAATTTTATTTGGAAACATGCAGAGAGTGTAAGTTTTGGAAACTGTCCTGAGTTAGAATCCAGTGCTTGCTGCTTTGTATTCTACGTAGAAAGGACATTGAACAATTAACTTCTTTAAGCCTCAGTTTTTTCAAGTACAAATTGAACAGGGGAGTAATTTTATGGAGTATTGTGAGTTAAACAAATTAAAGTGTTCACCTGATGCACAAAAAGGCGTTAATAAATGGTAGTATTTAGCATTGACATTTTATAGCTATCAGCATTATGAATTATGAGTAGAAGAGGAGCCAGATCTTCTTTCAGGGGAGACTACACAGATAGTTGAGAAAAGCTGGCTCAAGGTCCCCAAGTTTACCTCTGGCCTGGGACTGTAGTATTTATAAGAAAGTAAAACAATCCCTATAAAACATGGCACTGTGATTAATACATAGTATTGTATTCGACAATTATTGCTGGCTATTATGACTAGCATTATTGTTTTATCATTTTATTGCTATGAGAGAAATGTTTTTCTAGTTGCCATAGGGAATAAAACTATAAATGAGTCAATAGATTTCCCTATAAGGGTTGTTTTTTTTAAATCTGAGTGAGGGGTTTGCTTTCTCAGTGGGGAATGTACAGTCCCTTGATCGGGGTTTCTCAGTTGTGGTGCCGTTGGATTTGGGGCCAGATAATTCTTTGTCCTGTGCTTTGTAGGGTATTTAATAACATCTCTGGCTTCTACCCACTAGATGCCAGTAACACCTCCTCCCTCTGATCTGTTACAAACTCAAATGACTCTAGACATTGCCAGATATCCCTAAGGAGTGGGGAGGGGTGAGAACTGCCCTGGATTGAGATCCACTGACCTAGAATTTTCATTTGCCTGCTAGTTATCAGGCCCTATCTTCCTTCCATATCCATGCTCTAGCCATGTCAACTGCTCCTCATCAGCACCATTAATGGCCCCCTTATTCTTCCATTGCATTTGATCTTCAGAACCCCAGCCCAAGATCAGACTAAAAGCCACCTTTTCTTTCCAGCCCCAGAGATCTGCATGCTGCTGGGGCAGAAACCAACAGCCATCTAGACTGGTATGTCTACACATTGTGCCATCAAGCTCCATGTGATGCCCCACTTGTCAGTCTGTCTCTTGTGTCCCCCAAGTCCCCACCCCATGCTCACATAGACAGTGTTGTAGGTTGAGGCTCTTATAGGACATGATGTTGCGGGAGTAATGAAGGGCTGAAATCCAGTCTAGGCATGAGCCTGTGCTTCCACTTCTCACCTTCCCAATCCCTTCCACTTGCTTCTGCTTTCCTCCAGTATGTAACCTAGTTCTCACCTATCATTTCTAATTTTTACAAACACCCACAGGAAGGTAGATTTTACCAAAGAGGAAACTGAAGTCCAGAGAGGTAATAATCAAGCTCATTAAGTAGGCAAGGTGGGATTCAAATCCAATTCCAACTGACTTTCTACAAAGCTATACTGTTTCTTGGTTTCTGTGCTAGAACTCTTCTAACCAAGGTCATCAACAGCCTTGGGCTATTGAACCTTTACTTTGCTGTCTTCAATTCATTAAACCTCAGCTGCTTTTGAACTTACCTTCATTTTTTCTTGAAGTTTTCCATTCCTCTGGTGACACCACACTCTGCCAGTTTTCATTGCATCTCTGGCTCTTTCTGCTCTGTCTCCTTTAGAGCTCATCTTCTTTGCCTACCCCTCTAACATTGGGGTTTCCCAGAGATGCAACCTAGACCCTTTGCACTTGCCACTATATCTTTTCTTTGGAAGATCTCCTCTCCTGCTTCATTTATTTATCATTTGTGTCCTGATAGGCTGAGGCCATCTAATTTTATATCTCTAAACTAGGTCTTCTCTCCTGGCCTCTAGACCAACTTTTCAACTAGTTTCTCCAAATAGATGATCTATAGACATTTCAGATTTCCCCTGGAATGAGCTCTTGTCCTGATGTTCTGTATTTCAGATGATGGACTCATTCACGTAAACTCAAAACCTAGGAGCTTCCTTTGATTACTCCTTCATCCTTACCTACACATTCTGCTAATCTCAGAGTTCTACACATTTTGTCTCCTAAATATTTCTATTTTTTTTAAATCCCTATTTACTCCGTAACCCAAACTTTCATCATCTCTTCCTTGGGCCTGTTACTTGGGCCATTGTCTAACTGAATTTACAATCTCCTGGCTTGTCTCCTAAAATCCAACCTTAACACCAAAGTGATCTCTTAAATGCAGATCTGAGTGTATCACCAATATGCTTAAAGTAATTTGTTAATTTCTCACTATACCAAGGGTGAAACTCTAGCTTCTTGGTGTGATAACTGGGGCCTCCATGTTTTGTGATTTTTTGGCTATCGCTCCTGCCTATGAGCTCCAAATGCTTGAAGTCTCCCTGAGAATATAATGTGGTTACTCCAAACCTATTCATGCTGGTCATGTTACCTGGAATGCCCTCATAACCTACACTTCTGCCTAGAAAATTCCTACTTATTCGTTATGATTTCATTCAAGATCTAGGCTCCCCTCTTCTCTATCTGTATAATATTTTAGATGTATTTTTATTGTTATTTTATTTATTATTCTTATCTCTTTGTGTGCCCATATCTCCCACTAGATTCCAAATGGTTTGAGAATAGAAATTATCATTGTATCTGGGGTAGTTAACATTAATGTTTGTGTTTTGTAGATATTTAATAATATTTGTTGAATGCATTAGTTTACTAATTAACAAATACATCTAAATGACTCATTCTTTTGTAGGACAATGTATAATTCAATGGATTTTTATACTTAAAACTAGCTCAAATATTGTATAAGAAAATTAATATTCTCAATATTCTGTCAAATATTATAATTTAGGCCAAATTTAAATGATGACATGTGTTACAACTGAGGAATCCACTTTAAATGTGCTGTCAGTATTTTCTTGATTTGATTATATTCACTTATTCCTTCAATAAATGTTTATTGGATGCCTACTGAATGCTAGGCACTATTCAAAGTGCTGGAGAAACTTCAGGGAATTAAACAAAATACAAGCCCCTGAGGAGATTTTTATAAAATTCATATGTCTAAAGTAAACAACTTTAAAACAGAATTCAAAATAATAGTTGTTTAAGCAGATGTCTCTCAGCTACTAGAAAACACATTTAGAATTGCTTCATGTCATAACGGAAACAGATTTTCATTGCAAGCTAGAAAAGAAACTGTAATGTGGAAATGTTGATTTTTTGAATGCTTACACCTTCTGGTTTTTCTTAAAACCTTTCCAGACCATTCACCCCTCAGCTATTTGAATGATAAAGAGCACCTTCTCCAACTACTGAGCTTCTGTTCATGTGTGCATATATCACACTGAGTGAGCCATTGAAGGGGACTCTAGAAGTAGAGTTAGCTCTCAGAGTTTATGCGTTCCTCTAGCTTAAAAGGCTGTACAAAGGAACATATCTGCATAAGAGTTGGCCATAGCTTCTGCAGGTATTTGGGTCTAAAGAATGATCAGATTGAGCTGGTGTTATTTGGAGGGTCTAATATATGTTCAATTAATCCACAATTATGTGTTGATATTCAAGGAAAAATACACAGAAGGAGATCTCAATTTATCTTCAAGAAATATACAGTCTAACTGGAAATATATCAAACAAAAAACAAAATAATGACAGTGACTATCACTGAGTGGTAATTGTCACATTAAGAGAGCAGATGTTAAAAGCCAGGATTCAGTTTGAGAGAACTCACTTCCTGTTGCCATGTCCATTGGAGTTTTGTGCCAAGATTACTTAGAAGAAACATGGAAAAGAACCCATCTCTGAAACTAAGAAATTATCAAAACCTGATGAATTGAGCATCCTACATTTCTGGAGATAAATCTGATATACTTTGCACACTGTTAATTCCTTGCTTGCTGGATCTAATACCTAACATGATATCAGGCAGTCTTCCCCATAATTATTTCAAAGGAAGAGGGATTCTTTCCCTTTAACCTTAGACCTGTCCATCTAGTTGTTTACTCAATAAGTCTAGTTGAAAGTCTAACAGACCTCTCAAACTTAACATGTCTAAAACTAGACTCCTGATATCCCCAGACTTGTTTCTTCTTCATCTTGCCCTACTTTATCAGTGACAAGGCTCAAGATCTCTGACATCTTTTTCCCCTACACTCCACCTCTACTCAATCAGCTTCTGCCCTCTACTAATTTTATCCTCTACTAACCCTCTAGTCTAATGATCTTTCACCTACATGATAATAATAGCTTCCTAAATTCTCTATCTCCACCCATGCCCTTTCTCAAACTATTCTCAATAGCCTGGGTGATCCTATCAAAACATATCAAGCCATGTCATTCTACTACTCAAAACCCCTGCAGTGGCTTCTCATGTTACTCAGTAATTGCTGACGTCCTTACTAAACCAGTCAGTCCTAAAGGAAATTAGTCCTGAATATTCACTGGAAGGACTGATGCTGAAACTGAAACTCTAATACTTTGGCCACTTGATGCAAAGAACTGACTCACTGGAAAAGACCCTGATGCTAGGAAAGATTGAAGGCAGGAGAAGTGTTGCAGGAAGAGGCACCCCTTCCAGGGCCCGAAAGTGGGCTCTTGTCCAACACTTGGAAATGAATTGTCAGAGGAGACACATGTGCTGACAAAGCAAGAGATTTTATTGGGAAAGGGCACCCGGGTGGAGAGCAGTAGGGTAAGGGAACCCAGGAGAACTGCTCTGCCGCATGGCTCACAATTCGGGTTTTATGGTGATGGAATTAGTTTCCGGGTGGTCTTTGACCAATCATTCTAATTCAGAGTCTTTCCTGGTGGCACACGCATCACTCCGCCAAGATGGATGCTTGCAAGAGGGATTCTGGGAAGTGGATAGACACGCAGTGTCTCCTTTAGACCTTTGCTGAACTCTTCCGGTTGGTGGTGGCTTATTAGTTCCACACTCCTTATCAGGATCTCCTGTCATAAAACAACTCATGCAAATGGTTACTATGGTACCTGGCCAGGGTGGGCGGTTTCAATCAGTGTGTTTCCCCTAACAGAAGGGGATGACAGAAGATGAGATGGTTGGATGGTGTCACTGACTCAATGGACGTGAGTTTGAGCAAGCTCTGGGAGTTGGTGATGGACAGGGAAATCTGGTGTGCTATAGTGCATGGGGTTATAAAGAGCTGGACATGACTCAGTGACTGAATTGAACTTACTATGACCCATCAGGCTATATTATTTGAAACTCAATAATGTCCCTGATCTTATTTTTTCTACCCTCTGTCATTCACTTGACTCCAGGCTCACAGTCTCTTGACTGTTTCTTGACACACGAGACATACCTACGACCTTTACACTTGCTGATCTCTTTTTATAAAATGCATTTTCAGGAAATAGCCAAATGGCAGCTCCTTCATTTCATTCAGATCTTTACTCAAAAATCACCTGCACGAGAAGGCCTTCCCTGGCCTTTCTGTCTAAAACATCGACACCTTGCCTGCCACTTTTCTCCTTCTGCTTTACTTCTCCTTTGCACTAGGGAGCAGAGATTTTTTGGTATGCTTTGTTCCCTGTTGTATTCCAGAACCTTGAATAGGACCAAGTACACAGTAGGTGGTCTGTAAACATTTGTAGAATGACTGTTGAATGAATTTGACCAAATGCTTTATATGTTTTTCCACTAGATGCTTCTCCATAAGGAATACCACTGTGGTGCCAGGATCTTGGTCTGTAGCCTAGAGTCCCCTCTATACCAACACAGAAATTTATTCAGGGATTCAGCTAGTCTTCCCAGTTGAGGCTTCCTTTGATACTGAGCTGCATTGATTCACCATTTGCAGAATCCTTTTCTTCCCAACTTTTTCAATTTTTTGCTAGCTCTCGTTCTTCTAGATCAGTGGTTTTCAACCGTAGCTAACATGAGAGTCACTAGGGGGAACTTAAGCAAATCTCACAGTGATTCTAACTTAATTGGTCTGGTTAGGGGAAGAAGTGAGACCTGAGCCTCCTAGGTTTTAAAAGCTCCCTGGGTGATTATACTATATACAAGCCAGGGTTGCAAATCACCACCCTAAGTGAATTCCTGGGTCTCAGTCGTGCTCATTAATCTGCAATCAGACTCTCTCTGCTTTCATGTCTATGTTGATTTGAGAGGCTGCATTGTTGAAAATGTAACCTCAGAGTGTTATATGTTTGTTCTTACACAACAGCATTTTTTTAAATTAATTTTTATTTTTTAGTTTGTTTTGCTTTACAGTACTGTATTCGTTTTGCTATACATTGACATGAATCAGCCACGAGTGTACATGAACTCTCAATCCCGACCCCCACCTCCCCCATCTGTCACAGCATTTACTCTGTATGTCTTAGACTGTAAAGAACTGAACTCATCTCTTGATCAAATTAAAATTTAAAAAGCTGTAATATAATTACATTTAAACCAAAGAACTATCATGAAATCAGATGATTCAGTTCTCCCTTTAAAAAGGTGAAGATGATGTCTCCAAAATAGCTAGGACTGTATTATTTTTCCCACCATGAAAAAAGTGTAGCTGAAACATTTTGCATATCTATAATTTACTGAACATTTTGCTAAACAATCCTTTAAATGTTTTTTTCTTTAACAATCCTATGTCAGAGATACTGTCATTATCAGTATTTTCAGGATGGGAAACCTACAGCTCGGAGAGCTTAAACAATATACCTCAGATCACACAGACATATAATGGAGCTAACTCTTGCACCAGTGGTTCAAGTCTATTTTCTTTTAAGTACATTATGCCCTATTGTACTGTATTTTCAATTTTTTAAGGAATCTCCACACTGTTCTCCATAGTGGCTGTACTAATTTGCATTCCCACCAACAGTGTAAGAGGGTTCCCTTTTCTCCACACCCTCTCCAGCATTTATTGCTTGTTGACTTAAGTGATGTAATGATGAAGCAGAGAATGTGCTTCCTGGCAGAAACTTTCAGTGGTAGACAATTAAATGAGGATGGGTGGTAAAGTCAGTACAGTTCAGCAAATATTTATTGAGCGCCTATTGTGCAGCCAATGCCTAACACTGAATTTAGTATTGTGATGGTGACAGAGATTGTGGAGGAGGAGAAAGCCGGCTACTTCTCTGCCCTCAGGGAATTAGATTGTTGAGAAGACAACAATACAAAATAATATACTAAGAAGGGTCTAACTGTAGGTTACTGATTTTATGAAATGCAAGAACAAGAGATGGGCTGGAAAATAGAAAGTCAAAATGGCCGGCATCTGAGGCTATTGCCTTATGAGAGAGAAAGAGGACAATTAAATCATTAAGAGGGATAATATCAATATCAATAGCCATAAGTAGAGAGATCTGCCTAGGCCCTTGAAATGAAAAGGACTCAATGAGTGCTAATAGAAAACAATAATTTGTTTTTTGTGCTCTGCCCAAAGTTCCATCTTAATTAATTACTAATTTTGCCTGAAGGAGATCACCATGATTTCTGTAGTAATTATGATGGTGATGTGTGTGTGCTCAGTTGTGTCCAACTCTCTGCAGTCCCATGGAGTGTAGCCCACCAGGCTCCTCTGTCCATGGAATTTTCCAAGCAAGAATACTGGAGAAGGTTGCCATTTCCACTTCTAGGGTAACTTCCCAACCTAGAGATCAACCTGAGTTTCTCCTGTGTCTCCTACTTTGGCAGGGGGATTCTTTACCATTGCACCATCCAGGAAGCCCATTATGATGATAATTTAAGCCTATTGACTTATCCTAAAAACACTCATCTGAGTGAGGAAGGAAGATGTTGAAGATCAGCCTACTTTGAAAATAATCTTATGAGTGATGTTCTTTTTTAATACGATCTTAAAAAGTTACTTTCTGTTCATAGTTACTACAAAATATTGGCAATATCCCCCATGTTGCACAATACACCCTTGAACCTATCTTACACACAACAGTTTGTGCCACAAACTATTGGGTGAAAGATGTTAATTGTTGCATTGACTGTTTTCTTCAGCCAGTTCTGGACATAGATCTTCTTTCTCTTCTTCTAGGAATCGGACCTCACATTTCGACTGGCCAGTGGACTTGTTATATGGCAGCCCATGTGGGAACACAGACAGCCTGAAGTCTCCGGCTTCACAGCACTGGTGAAGCCCATCAGGAACATCATTACAGGTTTGTGACTCAAACGCCTAGTGGGATGGTCTCAGCATACATAGGAATGAAGGTGATGGGTGATTCGCTCTTAAGAAACCAAGAGGAAGAAAATTCCTCCAGGGATTTGTCTAGGGGACCCTGGGTGTAGGGTTCATTTACATGATGAGAAACTCTAAGCCAGGAGCACATGCTGTGGTATGACCAAAGTATGACTTTGGGTAAGTCATTTAAACTTCCTGTGCCTCCATTTCCTCATCTGTAACATGAGAGTTACAGATATAACTTCCATATAAATATAGTATAACAAGTATTACAGGATTATGATGAAGAATAAATGAGCTCATATATGTAAAATTGCTTAGAAGAATGCCAGGCACATAGGAAATAAATAAGTGGTAGCCATTATTATTATTTCATCTTAATCATAATTATGATGGATGGAGTAGCAGCTCCTTAACAATCTTGCTTTAGTGGAGGTTTGTTGTTGTTTGCTATCAAAGCATTTCACTACTGGGATTGTCTAATGAAATAGTCTTATTGTCCAACTATAGACAGAGTACAGCATGATGGCTTGAAAAGTGCCTGGAAAGTTCATGCTTCACCCCAGATCTTTTATCATGTATATAACCTATTCTCCCCTAAGTGCTTCATTTCTTTAATGTTTTAGTTGCTAAGTTGTGTCTGACTCTTTGCGACCGCATGGACTATAGCCTGCCAGACTTCTCTGTCCATGGAATTCTCCAGGCACAAATACTGGAGTGGGTAGCCTATCCCTTTTCCAGCAGATCTTTCCAACCCAGGAATTGAGCCAAGGTCTCCTGCATTGCAGGCGGATTCTTTACCAACTGAGCTATCAGGGAAGCCCCAGATTCCTTATTCCTTAACGTTTCATCTGTAAAATAGATCTGGTAATATACCATAAGCTATTATAAGGTTATTATAAGTATTAAAGAGTTGATTCATGTAAAAACACTTAGAACAGAACTTGACAGGTATTAGGTACTGTGTGTGCTCAGTCACTCGATCTTGTCTGACTCTTTGCGACCCCATAGACTGCAGCCCAATAGGATCCTCTGTCCATGGGATTTCCCAGGCAAGAATACTGGAGTGGATTGCCATTTCTTACTCCAGGGGATTTTCTGACCCAGGGATTGAACCCACGTCTCCTGCGTATCCTGCATTGGCAGGCTGATTCTTTACCACTGAGTTACCTGGGAAGCTCATGTTAGGTACTATGTAGATATTAACTGCTACGATTTTCAGTATGGCTTATTTTTTTTAGCACCTTAACCTATCGAGTTGGACTGAATAGATGAAGAAATCTATATTGATAACCTAAAAATGCAAAGATTTTTTTCATTGGTTGTTTGATTTCTCTTACAATGAAAAGAAAGTGAAAGTAAAAGTGAAGCCGCTCAGTCGTGTCCAACTCTTTGCGACCCCATGGACACCAGGCTCCTCCGTCCATGGGATTTTCTAGGCAAGAGTACTGGAGTGGGGTGCCATTGCCTTCTCCAGAGAATCTTCCCAACCCAGGGATTGAACCCAGGTCTCCCGGATTGTAGACAGACATATTACCGTCTGAGCCACCAGGGAAGTTCTCTTATAATACATGCTATTAAATGTCTTCTTTCAAGGTTTTAACCATCTATTAAAATGGGTTTTTGATTCAAAAAAGAGATGAACTTCCCTGATGGCTCAGATGGTAAAGAATCTGCCTGCAGTGCAAGAGACCCAGGTTTGATTCCTGAGTCAGGAAGATCCCCTGGAGGAAGAAATGACAACCCACTCCAGTTTCTTGCCTGGAGAATTCCATGGACAGAGGAGCCTTGTGGGTTACAGTCCATGGGGTTGAAAAGAGTTGGACACAACTGAGCACGCATGCACACATTGAAACATATATGTTATATATGTAAAAAATAAAAGAAAAAAGGAAATAAAATACCTTACATAACTTATATAATCTTATAAAATTTGTGATGGGATTTCATCTGTATTTGCAGCTAAGAGAAGCTCTCCTATTAATAGTCAAAGTCAGACCTGTGAATCACCAAATCAAGACACAAGACACCGAGAGGTGAGTATATTATAGCCATGAGAAGAAAGGTAGATACTCCTTGAACACAGTGAGGTTTGAAGGGTAGGATTTGACCAGTGCTTTATGCCAGTAGCTAGCATGTAACACTTAATAAATGTTAGTTATCATTATTCATTCCACATTAAAGTTTCTTGTTCTCAATTACTGAATCTCCTAATATTTGCTAGGCAACCCTAATATAAGTAAAATACTACTACAGCAGGTGTGGAGGAGGAAGTAGAGAGGAGGCTTAGGACGCAGTCCTACCCCTAAAGGAAACTAAAGTTTAAAGAGAAATTCACATAAAACAGAAGATGTGTAATAAAACAGAATATAATTTAATGTAAATTCACCATGCACTACTTGATTCAGAAAAGAAAGAAATGAAGGTCAGGGTAGTTCAAAGTCACATGGAAATGAATACCATCATTAATTTAATATGTGTTAGATGACCTGCTTTCTCTTTCAGTTCAACATGTGGAAAATACAATTTACTGTTATCCATCAAAATTGAATCCTCTTTCCAACTCATGCATTATTGTCAGGATTATTATTATTATGCATTATCATCATCCTTTTTACCCTCAAAACTGAAAATGTTAACATTTTAGTATGTCTCCTATAGAGCAATTACTAAGTATAGACACTGTGATTTATATGCTATGTTTCGTCTATTCTCAGATGTATTTTTTTTTTTTTCACTTTTAACACATTTGAAATATAGTGTATTTTTCATGATCTTTGGCCTCTTACAATCTCTCTACCTGGTAGAAATCTTGATGTGATTGTCATTCTTGTGCAGCAAAATGTGATCATTTCAGCATCTAAGTTTGCAGAATCAGGGTCAGTGGCTAGGAGAATGTCAGGGGGGATAGTGGAACACTCTTTTAAGAAATAACACTGTTGATGGAGCGTAAGTTATTCTATGGGGAAAAATATATATCAACAGCTCTGAGTTGAAATTTATAAATGTGAAAACATTTTAGGAATACCTACACCAATTTATTTCACTTATATTTTCCTTTTTACATATACATGGGATGTATTTATACTTCTCAAGAGACTCAGCGGTAAAGAATCCACCTGCCAATACTGGATATACAGGAGATGCAGATTCAGTCCCTGGGTTGGGAAGACCCCTGGAGCAGGAAATGGCAGCCCACTCCAGTACTCTTGCCCGGAAAATCCCATGGGCAGAGGAGCCTGGTGGGCTACAGTCTGCAGGATCACAACTGCTACTGCTAAGTCACTTCAGTCGTGTCTGACTCTGTGCGACCCCAGAGACCAGGCTCCCCCGTCCCTGGGATTCTCCAGGCAAGAACACTGGAGTGGGTTGCCATTTCCTTCTCCAATGCATGAAAGTGAAAAGTGAAAGTGAAGTCACTAAGTCATGACTCCTAGCGACCCCATGGACTGCAGCCCACCAGGCTCCACTGCCCATGGGATTTTCCAGGCAAGAGCACTGGAGTGGGTTGCCATTTCCTTCTCCAATGCATGAAAGTGAAAAGTGAAAGTGAAGTCACTAAGTCATGACTCCTAGCGACCCCATGGACTGCAGCCCACCAGGCTCCACTGCCCATGGGATTTTCCAGGCAAGAGCACTGGAGTGGGTTGCCATTTCCTTCTCCAATGCATGAAAGTGAAAAGTGAAAGTGAAGTCACTAAGTCATGACTCCTAGCGACCCCATGGACTGCAGCCCACCAGGCTCCACTGCCCATGGGATTTTCCAGGCAAGAGCACTGGAGTGGGTTGCCATTTCCTTCTCCAATGCATGAAAGTGAAAAGTGAAAGTGAAGTCACTAAGTCATGACTCCTAGCGACCCCATGGACTGCAGCCCACCAGGCTCCACTGCCCATGGGATTTTCCAGGCAAGGCACTGGAGTGGGTTGCCATTTCCTTCTCCAATGCATGAAAGTGAAAAGTGAAAGTGAAGTCACTAAGTCATGACTCCTAGCGACCCCATGGACTGCAGCCCACCAGGCTCCACTGCCCATGGGATTTTCCAGGCAAGAGCACTGGAGTGGGTTGCCATTTCCTTCTCCAATGCATGAAAGTGAAAAGTGAAAGTGAAGTCACTAAGTCATGACTCCTAGCGACCCCATGGACGGCAGCCCACCAGGCTCCACTGCCCATGGGATTTTCCAGGCAAGAGTACTGAAGTGGGTTGCCATTGTCACACAAAAACTGAGCAGGCACATGCATGGGGTGGGTATATAATCAAAAGATCTGCATAAATAAGGCTAAGTGGACCTTTTTAATAACTATAAAATAAACAGTCCTCACTATTAAGAACTTAATTAACAGAATTTTTTTTAGATCATACATAAAATAACTGTGTCTTATAACTGAAGACATCTTAGATACAGAGAAATACCTAAATTCAACATTTCAGCCTTTTTAATTATCTCCATTTGATTTCTTGCTGAGTTATATTGTTTTCTTTTCATTCTGTTGCTCAGATGTGCACTGCTATCTTCTAAATCTAGGTCTTCCTATGTAGATTGCAGCTGGAACCACCTGATTGGATTTTCTACCCCTAGCCTCTCCCACTTCATATAAATATAGTTCATAAAGCCTGATTAATCTTCCTAATGCATCATTTATTTATTAGCTCATCATTCCACAGAGGCTCATTAATTACAAGGCACTGTTCTTTTATTGCATCTTTTCCTCCTTAGGTGCCTTTAGTGGGTCCCCTCACCTTAAGACCAAACTCCTCCTCCTGGTTCTCTGTGCCTTCCGCGACCTAGCATCATCCTTCTTCCTGCTAAGTCACTTTAGTCGTGTCTGACTCTATGCGACCCCATAGACAGTAGCCCGTCAGGCTCCCCTGTCCCTGGGATTCTCCAGGCAAGAACTCTGGAGTGGGTTGCCATTTCCTTCTCCAGTGCATGAAGTGAGAAGTGAAAGTGAAGTTGCTCAGTCGTGTCCAACTCTTAGCGACCCCATGGACTGCGGCCTACCAGGCTCCTCTGTCCGTGGGATTTTCCAGGCAAGAGTACTGGATTGGGGTGCCATTGCCTTCTCCATCATCCTTCTTAGGTGACCCCAATTATCCCTTCAGTTAGTAAAGCGCTACTCCCAGGATGCAGGGCTTGCAACATTAACCTCTGAGGCTTTGCTCAGACAGTTCCCTTATGCTGGATTGCTTTTTCTTCCCTTTAGCTATCTAAATTGTATCTTTCCTTTAGGGACCGATTTAGACCTTGACTCCCCATGAACTCTTATCTAATTGCTTTAACCTGCACTGTCCAATATGATAGCCACCAGGTCCATTTGGCTTCTGAGCACTTGAAATATGACTATTTTGAATTGATAGAATAGTCTAAACTGGCGTTAAGTGTAAAATGTACACCATATTTTGAAGAAAATGTAAATATCTTAGTAATATTTATATTGATGAGTTGAAATTAAAATTTTGGATTAAACAGAATATAGAGTTAAAATTTTAATTTTGCCTATTTCATTTTATTTTAAAAATAAGATATGTGTCTTCTACTTGTGGCTTGCATTGTACTCCTATTGGACATGATGCTATAATCTTTGTTTATCTGTTTTAAAACTTAGCTGTAAGTTCTTGATTTCAAGGCCAGATTCATCTAATATGTTTTTATCTCCAAAGCATCTAACGTGAAACATACATAGTATGTTCTTGCTAAAGGATTCTTTGATCAAATTCAGAAGACTTATTTTATCAAATTTCTAGCTGTATTCTATTCTCTCTCTATGCATCATGGTTGAACAATACTTTCTTATTTTACATATGAAAATACAACAGAAGTTGTAAGGGGTTAAAATACTATGATCAGTTTTTGTGAGTCTATCTTTTAGCAAAGAAATTTATCTGTAATACTGATGGGAAAATATTTCACATTGGGCAGAATTACATTTATTAGATAAATGTAATTAAAGTAAGCACTCTGTCAATAAAGTGAAATGAGTTTATGGTTACAAATAAAGGTTATTGTATTCATTTGGGGAAAATGTCTTACATCTCCCCTCTGATGAATGATGAAAAGATCTGAACCTTGCACTTTCATTGTCATGTTTTGACTTTGATTTGATTAGCTGTTTTTCACTTACCCTTGTTTTCTGCCTCATGCCTGTATTCCATTCACCTCAGTACTGGCATATCTTTGATGAATTATTAGTTTTCAACTCTTCTTCTATAGATACTGGATATGGAGGTGAAAAGAGAAAAGAATCAAGGGCAAAATGAAATAAAGGACATAAAAGTACTTTGCCTAAAAGGCTTCTAATGATACAGAGGCTCTTTAGAAGCCTGTTTCTATTCCTTCTTAGATAAAGGCAAAATCCCTTTGTCTATGATATATTTATGCTGCAAATTTTTTTAATTTAAAAAACAATTTATGTACAATAATATGATAATTCTAGAAGATATTCCTGAAGGAAAAAAAAAAAAACCACTAATCTACTGTCTCTAACCCCAAAAGGGACTTCAGGTGGTCTGTGAAACGTTCCAGTCAGATTCCATCTCACCCAAGGCCACCATTTCAGGATGCCACAGAGGAAACTCCCTTGATGGAAGTCTGTCCTCTCAAACTTCCCAGGAAAGAGGACCATCGCACTCCAGGTACATGACTGCAAGATGATGGACAAAAATGTATTTCCAGATCCTCAAAACTAAATGTGAATTTCCAGCTACTTTTATAGCCTCTCTGTCTCTTAAAATGTGTAAATGTATGATATTTGTATACATATTCTGGGTCAGAATATAATTACGTGAATACATCTAGAAATAACTGGACGTACTCTTAAATAGCTCATTTAAACACATTTAGGCAGGCGTGGTAAGACATGATTTAATGAGATGTCTGAATTGAATTTTAAGTATTTAAAAGTGGAAGCTTAAATGATGCTACCAAAAGATTATGTTGCAGGAATGTGAAAGGATCCGCTTTAATGTATAAAAATACTTATACTAGCAGATCCTTGTATTAAGAATGGGTGCCTCTAAAGTACGCACAGGGAATTTGGGAATCTATTCTTTGTGAACATTCCAAAGCTGCGTCTGTTAGCTGGTGTCATAGTGAATTTGCTTACCAATGCCTTCTCTAGGACAAACATTAGTCCACTTCTTCCTGCTCTCTGATGAAATTAAGGAAACCTGGATTCATGAGGTTTGCCTTTGTGCCCATCTATAAACTCCACCTAACAGGGGAGGAGACCATTTGTATATACCTGTTTTCAAATAAGGTTACTGTCTAATGGATAGTGTTTTAAAAGGTGGTATGTTTAAAATAGCTTTATTAAAGTATAATTTATATACCATAATATTCACCCTTTTAAGCCTACAATTTAACGGTTTTTAACAAATTTCCAAAATTCTGCAACTATCAACACACTTCAATTTCAGAACACTTCTGTAACCCCCCAAATATCCCCTCTGTCCATTTCAGCCACTCCTGTTCCCACACCCTGATCTAGATGATCTCTTAACATGCTTTTTGTCTATATATGGTTGCAATCCTGGATACTCCAAATAAGTGGAATCATACCACGTGTGGTCTTTTAAAAGCATTTGCCTTGTTCCTTTAGCATGGTGTTTTAGATCATTGCATATGTCGATAGTTATTCTTCCTTATTGCTGTAATATATCCATACAACAATATTCTGTTGTTTGGATGTACTACATTTTGTTTGCTCGTGCATCAGTTGATGGATGTTTGGGTTGTTTATAACTTTTTGTCTATTGTGAATAATACTTTGATGAACATTCATATATAAAATTTTGGATGAGTATATGTTTTTAATTCTGTTGGATAGACACCTGGGAATGAAATTGCTGGGTTGTATGGTAAATTTAAATTTTTTTTTTTTTGAGAACTATCAAACAGTTTTGCAAAATGGCTATACCATTTTACCTTCCCACCAGAAATGTCTGGGGGTTCATTTCTCTCTATATCCTTGACAGAATGTGTTATTTTTGTTTTACTATAGCTTTCTAGTGGGTGTGATGTGGGATCTGACTGTGGTTTTAATTTATATTTTCCTGGTGAGCAATGATGTTAAGTACATTTTCATGTCTTTATAAGCTATTTGAGTATCTTCTTAGGTGAAATATCTATTTAAACATTTTGCCCAAGTTTTAACTGGGTCATTTGTCCTCTTATTATTGAATTGTAAGAGTTTTCATGTATTCTGAATACATATTCAGAATGTCCTTATACCTCTCCCCACCCTGGAAAAAGATCCATAGATATTTCCTCTCAGTATTAACTTGCCTTTTTGTTCTAAAATGATCTACCTTCTTCTGGCTCCAGACAGATAAAAGAGAGTAAATGTATAAATAAATTATTTTCAGTTTACTCTAAGGATAAGAAGGCAAATAAGGACGAAATGGGCTCTTTCTCTTAGAGATCTAAATAATATGCAGGAGATGGCCTCAGGAAGATCTGGGAAGAGCAATCCAGGCAGAGGGAACAAGCCTAAAGGCTCTGAAGTGGGAACAAGTTCAGTGTATTCCAGGGATGAAACGAAGGCCAGTGTGACCAGGGGCTATTGATGAGTAAGTGGGCAAGGTGAGGGAATCAAGCCAGAGAGGCCATAAGGGGTCAGATCACAGAGCAGCCAGGAGGCCATGGTAAGAAATTTGAATTTTGTTCCAGGTGTGATGAAAAGTCATTAGAGTTGTTTGAGCAGTAGAGTGTAATGTCACTGAATTATACCTCTTAAAGATCACTCCAGATGGTTTATGAGAATAGACTTGGAAAGAAAAGCAGACACAGAGATTAGTTAGGAGACACTTTCTATGGTCCAGGTAGGAGAAGAGGTGGCTTGGTTAGGGTGGAAGTAGTAAGGGTAGAAAGGCTGAGATGAGGCTGCAATTGGGACATATTTAAAATAGAGCTGCAATGACTAGATATGAAGAGTGAGAAAAAGGAAAGAATCAAGCATAACTTAAGTTTATGGCTTGAATAGTTATTATCTGTGAGTAGTTATTAAATTTATGGCATGAGGAAACTGAGAAAAATCATGTATGAAAGTATTCTGAACCTGCTTCCTTCTACCTATGTCTGTGGCCCCTACCATATTGTCCAAGCCACACATCACCTCCTGCCTAGAGTCCTGCAACAGCCTGCTTATTAGTCTCCTCTTATTTACTCTTGCAACTGCCCAATAAATGATATACAGAGTCATGAAAAAACTTAATCATGCCACTCCCACACTTTAACTTTTTCAATGGCTGCCCACTGCTATCAAGATAAAATTCAAAATCTTTGAAATACCCCTCAAAGCTCCACATTATCTGGCTGCTATCAAGTTCTCCGGTTTGACATCACGCAATTACTCATATCCTATCACTAGACTCCAATGTCTTTTGAGTTCTTCACATGCAGTGTACTTTCTCTTAGCTCTGAAATTTGGAGTATATTATTCCATCTGCCTGGATGGTTCTTCCATCTCTCTTTACTTAACCAGCTCCTCCTCCTTCAAGACTCAATTTAAATATTATTTCCTTACTTCCTAGACAAGCTTTGGCAAATTTTAAATCTGATCACAGAACTCCTGTGTTCTCTTACAGTACAACTGGCAACCAAGACGTGTGTTGTCTAATAGATTAGACAACAACTAATAGATTAGTTGTCTGATAGTTATCTCCTTCACTAGACTGTAAAATGCATGAACAGAGGGACCAAATCTCTGTTATTCATTGCTTTATCTCTAGTACCTGGTACATGGCCTTAATGACAGGCACTGAATAAGTAAATAAATTTAATCTTCACAGCAGCCACACGAAGAAGACACTGTTCTTATTTTAAAGATGAGGAACTGAAGCATAGAGAGATTAAATGATTCATTCAAGGACACACAGCTAGAAAGCAGAAGATCTAGATTTGAGCTCCGTCTAGACAGTACCATGGTCTACACTCTTCACTACTCTTCCACAAGAAGACAGGTATTGAGGCGGAGCACAGAAGTTCCTATAGAAACCTACCCATCTTCTTAATTATGTTTTTATGGAAGCCTCTTTTCTTTTTGACCCTCATTAAATTAAAGGAGGAAGTGTTGTGTTTATTTGCCATAATTGGTCATTTTGGGGAACAAATGCTTAACATCACTTTCCCTGACCTCTCCCAATAGACCTGACACTTAGTCCATAGTTGGTTCTGACCTAATTGGATCTTTCAGCACTTTAACCCTCACGGCCACTCTATCCTTCCTGTCACTTCCTCTTCTTTTGCATGTCATACTGGTTTCTTTCCCCTTACCTTTCAAGCTGAATCTTTGTAGACTTTTCCTTTGGCTTCTCCTCCACGGCCCTCTTCTTAATGTTGGTGTTTCCCTCTCCTCCCACTTTCTCCCTCTGAATAGTCTTATTTGCTGCCATAGTTTCAGTCACTCACTATATGTTGATGACCCTCAAACCTTTACATCTCACCTAGACAACTCTTTAAAGCTCCAAATGCATGTAATCAAGAGACTGATAGAAAGCTCTTCCTGTTCCTCCCAGGTACCTCAAACTCTGTCTAAAACCAAATGCATTCTCCTGCCTCCTGTATTTCAGTAGATGGTACCACTATCAACCCAGACATTCTAGTCAATAATGTGAGGTTTACTCCCTTCCAAGACCTTTACATTCTGCCTTCTTAATCTTCCTCAAATCCTCTCCTCCTCCCCAACCTTACAGTCACTGACTTAGTTCAGATTCCTATCATTTCTTATTTGGATTTCTGCAGGTGATCCTAATGGTATCTCTATATTCGGTGTTGCCTCCTTTTAATCCATTACTTATATAATGTTAAAAAAGTAATTTAAAATACATATCTTATCATTCTATTCTCTTGTTAATAAATCCTCAGTGGCCATAGTTTGTAGGGTACATTTCAAACTCCTTAATCATCATACCTAAGTCTTCATGATCATTCATGTCCAAGCTCACCTTTCTCAATTTTTCACTTGACCCTTCTTTTTCCATGCTTATTTTCAATACCAAAACCTGCATTAGCTAACAATTGCAATATAACAAGTTACCAAAATTTCTTAGCAGCTTAAAATGAAAGAATTTATTATCTCAAACAGTTTCTGAGGATCACAAATCCAGAAACCGCTTAGCTAAATGACTGTGGCTCAGGGTCTCTCAATGACAAGCCAGATCTGCAGTCATCTGAAGATGACTTGAATGGGCTGGAGAGTCTGCTTTCAAGGTGATTCATCTAGCTGTTGACCAAAGGGTTTAGTTCTTCAGTACAAGGGCTTCTCGAAAGAGCTTCTGATGACATGGCAATTGGCTTCCCCCAAAACACATTATCCAAGAAAATGCATGAGGAATCAAGATGGAAGCTTCACTGTCTATTATAGCCTAATCTCCGGATGGACTCTTCAGTGTCTTTTATAACCTAATTACCAAGGTAAATGCCATCAATTCTTCTATATTCTGTATCACACCAGCCAATCCTAGTATAGTGTGAGAGGACATTGCACAAGGCTGTGAATATTAGGAGGCAGGTATTGAGGGCTATTTTGGAGGCTAATTTCAATAAACAATAATGATAACAATGTAACCATCATTTTATGTTTAGAGATATATATATAGATGACTATATGTCTATTTTTATTATGTTATTAAGTATCTTCATATTCCTTCTTCACTAACTCTGTTATACATTTTCCAAGAAGTTTAATTTAAATGTTATTTCTTACCTCAAATATAATACTGTGCTTCTGCCTGACTTTAAAAAATTGTGAAACAATGTTAGGGTGAAATATTGAGGTCATAAAATACCCAGGAACTTAAATTTCCTGCATAATTTTTCTCAACTATAGTAAGCATGGAAATTTGCTAATATAAATAGCAAATTATCTTCTTTCCTCTAATAAAATTATTAATGGCTTTTTTTTTATTTGCATGTAAAGACAAAGATAACAATGGTGTTCAAAGTTTCCTCTTTGTGAAAGGATATTGTTTTTTCCCATTTTTGAATACTGCCACACTCAATCATCTATGTATATATGCATTCTTTGGCATATATATGTGTACACAGTCACCCATAGCACACATAAACCTACATGTGTGAATTAGATAAAACTCTGTGGCACTTTAGAAAAATGAATTATGTCTCCTCTTTGCCTAGCTGCAGTGGCTGGTTGCCATGGAAATGATGCAGAAGGTAGGCCTTTCAGGAAATGCTAATTCTTTTTTGGGGGGGATATGCTAATTCTAATGTGTCTTCATTGGAGAAGTTCATGTATCAATCAGAAATAAAGAGAACTTTAATAACAAAACAACGCAAATATGTTAGGAACAAAAGCTATCTGCTTTTATCAAAGAAATCCAGTTCACCATCTCTCTTGTCCTGACCTTGACTGAACCAAACATCACTCTTTCTGGAACTCGGCAATCATAGAAGAGAGAGCTAGTTTTTTTAAAATTAATGTCAGATTTCATCTTTAATTACCATATGCATAGAGTTAATTTCTGCTTCATTAAGTACTGCATGGGGTCAGGACTAATTTCCACAGTTCTCTGCCTCCATAGATTATCTATTATTTCTAAAGTGTTTTCCTGCTTCAGATGCACTCTACTAGCATCTCCCAACACTGATTAATAATAACTTGGTTTCCTTAAAACCATAGTTGCTTGGAAAATATATTAAGACAATTCCTATCTTTTTTTGATACCCCTTTTTGTCATAATGTGTTCTATGCATATCAAAGAAGTATATGCTAATTATGGACAAAGCTTTAAGGTATCAAATATTTTTTGAAAATTGAAAATCATCCATGAGCTTATCAGATAGATATAAACATTATTTTTTTGTATATATACTCCTCTTTGTTACTTTTATGTATATTTTAGAATAAAACTGGTATTCATCCTTTCAGAAATTTTTCATTTTTTTCCTACAAAATAACTTATAGAATATTAACTTTGGAAAGAACTCTTCTTTCATATTATACAATGAGCTGCCTTCATATCATCTTTACTCATTTATGTAAGTTTCTTTTTCACATTTAATTAGGTAGATAATTAGTTAATTATAATAACTTTTATTGGTTACTTAGTGACAAGTTGATCATCTGATAGTTCTGTCCTAAGTGAAAAATTTTGTTTATTCTTGCCCTTTGTTGATTATTCGCCCCAGTGTAACTCACACTTTAAGCCAAATAAACTAGTACTTGAGTGACATTTAAAATTGAGGTATTTCACGTTATAATATTTGCTATAGAAAGACCTGTTAACTTCATTCTTGTTTCAAATAGCATTTCTTGAAATATTAAGCAATTGAAATGTGAATTTACTTAGCAAATTTGGATTGCCTAAGTTACAGACACGTTTTTAGTCTGAGTGCAGCTCTTTATCAGTGGGAGTTTTGCTGTTGTATATCTGATTATCAGTTGACCTTATCTGTTAGAAAGTAGTTAATGACTATGAGAGTCAACTGTACATTAGTAATTACTTTCAGTCAAATAAGCTTTGTGTGTAGACATAAATATAATCATCTGGCACCCTCAGGGAGACAAAACTGCCAACATATCATTCCAGTTAGTGTTTCCATGTAGGAATTGTTTTAGATTTTGACTTACAAGTACAAAAGTCATGCATTATTTATTTCTCTAGGGCAATTGTCCTCCAATCTTATTGAAATTATTTAAGAATTACCTGGAGAAATTAGGAGTATAGGATGAACAGATATAAACTACTATACGTAAAATAGACAAGCAACAAGGATTTAGAATTATATTCAACATCTTGTAATAATCTATAATAGAAAACTGAATCATTTTGCTATACACTTGAATCTAACACAATATTTTAAATCAAGTATATTTCAATGAGAAAAAAAAAGATTACCTGGAGATATTATAAAGACTCCTACATCACATTGCCAGCAATAGTGGCTTAGTAGTTCGGGATAAGACTTGGGAGTTTTGCGTTTTTACCAACTTCCCTTCTCCCTATCCCCCTCTTTGGGTAGCAAAGGGACAGAACAGCTCTGGGGAATGCTGTGGAGAGTGATTAATAAGATCTGTGACCTTCCATGACAGCCCTAAGCAGATCTCTGGGAAGGAGGAGCCTGAGGAAGGAATCAGTGTCCTTTTTCCTTCCCACGTCCTGTGGGAGCCTCCTCTGCAGAATTCATCCTGGAGCCAAAGGCATGGGAGCCTCCTGTACAGTCTATACAGACCAATCTTTCCAGACATGGAGGAAGAGAAACGGGGAGAGTGGATGGGGTCAGGGAGCAGGGGTTGGAGGTAAACAAGAGATATACTGCCCCACAAATTACATAATAAATATTTACATTATATATTTATATTTTATATATAATGTATATACAGAGTTGTGTATAAAAATGTGTATATTACACAAGATATATATAGTGTATATATGTATAGACTTTCTGTATATATAAATAGTGTATTTTTAGTCCATATTGAGAAAGTTGAGGATCTTAGTTGGCTAAAATTCTCTAAAGAAACAGAGAAAAGTACACAGCACTGAAGTGGTTAGCCTCATGTATTTTCACAGGTGAGTACACTAGAGTAATCAGCAGCCATATAAAACAGAACGTTACAAGCACCCCAGTCTGATAAATCATGTAACACTTAATTCATGTTTGTTAAATGAATATACTACCAGCATTTATTTGCCCATTCTCCTGTGGCTGACTTTGAAAATGTTCTCTAGTTTTTTATTGTAACAAAATTGCTGCAATAAACATTCTTGTGCATATCTTCCTGTGTACACGAGCAAGAGTTTTTCTAAGGTAGAATTTCTGTACCATAAGATAAGGACTAAAGTTGACTGCTGCTGCTGCTGCTGCTGCTAAGTCGCGTCAGTCGTGTCCGACTCCGTGCGACCCCATAGACAGAAGCCCACCAGGCTCCCCCGTCCCTGGGATTCTCCAGGCAAGAACACTGGAGTGTTGACTAGGTGCTGCCAAATTGCACCCTGAGAGAGTTTGCCAGCAGTGTATGAGCATTCCCGAGTATTTTTACCCTCAGTAATACTCAGTGAGTTTGGGTAAACTCTGGGAGCTGGTGATGGACAGGGAGGCCTGGTGTGCTGCGATTCATGGGGTTGCAAAGAGTCGGACACGACTGAGCGACTGAACTGAACTGAACTGAATACTCAGTGTCTTCAGTTTTCTTAGTCTCACAGATTTGTTGACTGTGAAGTGGTATCCCATTGTGTTCTAAGTCTACATTTCCCTGACTATTCATGAAGTGAAGTCTCTTTTATGTTTATTCCCGCTTTATGTTTTCTATCTGGTGAAATTTCCTTCCATATCCTTTGCCCCGTTTGAGCTATTTGTCTTCTTACTGCCTTAAAAACATGTCTTCTTCATTAGGAAGAAGACTAATCCTTTGCAGGCTAAATACATCGCAATTATGTTTTCAGTTCAGTTCAGTTCAGTCACTCAGTCATGTCCGACTCTTTGCGACCCCATGGATCACAGCACAACAGGCCTCCCTGAGGCATCACCAACTCCCGGAGATCACTCAGACTCATGTCCATTGAGTCCGTGATGCCATCAAGCCATCTCATCCTCTGTCGTCCCCTTCTCCTCCTATCTCCAATCCCTCCCAGCATCAGGGTCTTTTCCAAGTAGTCAACTCTTCGCATGAGATGGCCAAAGTACTGGACGTTCAGTTTTAGCATCATTCCTTCCAAAGAAATCCCAGGGTTGATCTCCTTCAGAATGGACTGGTTGGATCTCCTTGCAGTCCAAGGGACTCTCAAGAGTCTTCTCCAACACCACACTTCAAAAGCATCAATTCTTTGGCACTCAGCCTTCTTCACAGTCCAACTCTCACATCCATACATGACCACGGGAAAAACCATAGCCTTGACTAGACGGACCTTAGTCGGCAAAGTAATATCTCTGCTTTTCAATATGCTATCTAGGTTGGTCATAACTTTTCTTCCAAGGAGTAAGCGTCTTTTAATTTCATGGCTGCAGTCACCATCTGCAGTGATTTTGGAGCCCAAGAAAATAAAGTCTGACACTGTTTCCACTGTTTCCCCATCTATTTCCCATGAAGTGATGGGGCCAGATGCCATGATCTTTGTTTTCTGAATGTTGAGCTTTAAGCCAACATTTTCACTCTTCTCTTTCACTTTCATCCAGAGGCTTTTTAGCTCCTCTTCACTTTCTGCCATAAGGGTGGTTGGACCTTAGTCGGCAAAGTAATATCTCTGCTTTTCAATATGCTATCTAGGTTGGTCATAACTATTCTTCCAAGGAGTAAGCATCTTTTAATTTCATGGCTGCAGTCACCATCTGCAGTGATTTTGGAGCCCAGAAAAATAAAGTCTGACACTGTTTCCACTGTTTACCCATCTATTTCCCATGAAGTGATGGGACCGGATGCCATGATGTTCATTTTCTGAATGTTGAGCTTTAAGCCAACTTTTTCACTCTTCTCTTTCACTTTCATCAAGAAGCTCTTTAGTTCCTCTTCACTTTCTGCCATAAGGATGGTGTCATCTGCATATCTGAGGTTATTGATATTTCTCCCAGCAATCTTGATTCCAGCTTGTGTTTCTTCCAGTCCAGCGTTTCTCATGATGTATTCTGCATATGTTAAATAAGCAGGGTGACAATATACAGCCTTGACATACTCCTTTTCCTATTTGGAACCAGTCTGTTTTTCCATGTCCAGTTCTAACTATTGCTTCCTGACCTGCATACAGATTTTTCAAGAGGTAGGTCAGGTGGTCTGGTATTTCCATCTCTCTCAGAATTTTCCACAATTTTTGCCAGATCTATTCTCGCTGTGCTTAGACACTATCTGTGATTGTACACAGTTCTCATGGACCACATTTATACTGTGTTTCACCAAAAGTTGGACACGAATGAATAAGCACATCACAGCACCTTATGGTATAAGCAGTCTGTGGCCTGACCTCTAGTTCAGGATGACCCTTGCTCCAGCTGGAGACATGGATATGCTTAGGGCCCTGGGAGGATTAGGCACTCCATCAGTCTGTTGAATTAAATTGAAGATGCTTTGTGCCAGTATAAGACTCTTTTTGTAAGTGGGATCTTGACTATCCTGCTGATGGTTGACCTTACTTAGCCTTCATTTCCAGCACCTCTATAATTATGGGCCTCTGGCCGCTGGCCTTGACCTTACCTTAACTAAATTTCCGTCATGCCTTCTGGTCCTGGTCTCTGAAGTGTCTATCTGTGAACACCATCCTCACTGTTCCAGTCTCAGAAGAGAAACTGAATTAAAACTGATTCAGACAATACAGTCCATGGAGTTGCAGAGTCAGACATGACTGAGCAACTAACACTTTCAGAAAAGAAACAGATTATTGTTTTCCTTTGTTCCTTTACTAGGAAATTGGTCAGGAAAATAGTAGCTTTTTTGTTTAGCTGGAGATCTAGATTATTTCAAAGAATAAAAGACCTTTAATGCAAGAAAAACGCCTAAAAAATTTCTGATGTATAATAACTACTGAAGACAACAAGCTATGTTAGGAGTTAGCTTAGAAACAGATAATTCACTGGCAGCTGGTATCAAATTGTTTTGCTCTCTACCTGAGATTTTGCAGTAGGCTTATCTGTTCTTCCATCTCTCAACCAGTGTCTTTAGCAAGTCTTCTAGTTACAGAATCTGTGTAGCTTACTGTCTGTTCTCTGGTTGAAAGGTATATGTTGGGGTTCTTTTGTAGCTTGGTTGGGAAAGAATCTCCCTGCAATGCAGGAGACCTGGGTTCTATTCCTGGGTTGGGAAGATCCCCTGGAGAAGGAAATGCCAACCCACTCCAGTATTCTCGCCTGGAAACTCTCATGGACAGAGGAGCCTGGCAGGCTACAGTCTATGGGATCACAAGACTTGGACGTGACTTAGAGACTAAACTACCACTAGTTACAGAATCTGTGCAGCTTACCGTCTGTTCTCTGGGTGAAGGGTATATGTTGCAGACTAACATGTATATAAAATTAAAGAAATGTTTGTCGAGGAACAAAAATGGAGGTGAATGTTTCATATATCCAGCCTTATGACCAAAGTAAATTTAAGAGGTTTAAAAATATGTAAAGTTGATTCCTTGTGTCAGTCAAACTGACTGGTTGTGAAACATGCCAAATAACATTATCCTTGATTTATCACACTGTCAGTATACAGGTGCAGTGAAATACAGAACTCAGGCACTTCAGGCACATACATAGAAATAGACTTGAAGCATGTTAAGTCAGAATAACCTAAAATGCCACTGCTTCCCACTTCACAGTATTCCAAGTCACAGCTCTGCTTTGTTAGCTGGACTGCAGCTACATTAGGGCTTCCCAAGTGGTACTAGTGGAAAAACAACAACAACAAACAAAAACCCACCTGCCAATGCAGAAGATGCAAGAGATGCAGGTTTGCTCCCTGGCTTGGGAAGCTCCCCTGGAGGAGGAAATGGCAACCCACTCCAGTATTCTTGCCTGGAAGATTCTATGGACAAAGGAGCCTGCCAGGCTACAGTCCATGGGGAGACAGACAGTCAGACATGACTGAGCGTGCGTGCACACACACTGCGGCTACGTTGCTTTCAGTTTGAGTTCCTGCCGCTCTGAGGACAGCAAGGACTTACCCCTTCCCCATTCTGTTGGCTAGCTTTGCCCCTCCTGGGTTTTCTGCCTCAGATTTCCTGAGGACCTGAGCCCCACGGACATTCCATGCACTCTTACAGCTCTGCTGCTGCTGAGTCGCTTCAGTTGTGTCCACTCTGTGCGACCCCATAGATGGCAGCCCTAGATCGTTATATTTCAGGCTCCTTCTGCCTGCAATCTTTACCCCATTGTCTACTTCAGCTTCGCTTTGCTTAGTCCTTGTCATTCTTCTGATGCTGATTCTGCCCCTGCTTTATCTTCTCATTAAGACCTATTTCCCCAAGAAGGTGTTGCCCGATCCCCTAGTTTGGGTTAGATTATTGTTGTTGTTCAGTCGTGTCTGACTCTTTGTGACCCCGTGGACTGCAGCACACCAGGCTTCCCTGTCCTTCACTCTCTCCTGGAATTTGCTCAAACTCATGTCCATTGAGTCAGTGATGCCATCCAGCCATGTCATCCTCTATCACCCCCTTCTCCTCCTGCCCTCCATCTTTCCCAACATCAGGGTCTTTTCCAATGAGTTGCCTTTTCCCATCAGGAGGTCAAAGTATTGGAATTTCAGCTTCAGCATCAGTCCTTCCAATGGATATTCAGGTTTGGTTTCCCTTAGGATTGACTGACTTGATCTCCTGCGGTTCAAAGAACTCTCAAAAGTCTTCTCCAGCATCACAGTTTGAAAACATCATTCTTTGGTACCCAGACTTTCTTATGATTCAGCTCTCACATCAGAGAGTCACTTCATTGTTTTACATGACATATATTTATTGGTATCTTAGGATTGATTGTTATCTATTCATATCTTTCTGTCCTAGGGCCCTCATTACTAAGTTTCTAGAATGCAACAGATGGCCGGCTTCAGTGTTCCCGAGGCGTAGGCAAGTCTTAACACCTGATAGAACAAACCTGAATGAAATCTTCACTTTTTGGCTACTTCATGTATAATAGCTTTGCTATCACCTTGCTTACCGTAAGGCAGGGTTTCTCAACCCTCATACTATTGACACTTGAAGATGGGTAATTCTTTGTTGTGGGTGGCCTGTCCTCTGCACTGCAGGATTTTAGCAGCATCCCTAATCTCAACCTATTCGATACAAGCAGTTCCCCTACCCCAGGCCTGACAACCAAAAATGTATCCAGACATGTGCTGAATGTCCCTGGGAGTGGGAGCTGGGGTTTTCCCCAGTTGAGAATCATAGCTTTAAGGTTATTAATCACAATCTTTACAAATGCTTTATTGCTTCAAAATTATTAAAAAATGTACTTTAAAATTCTTTAAACTTCTTTTTTAACCATTAAAAAAATTGAAGTATAGATAGTTTACAGTATTGTGGTAGCTTCAGGTGTACAGCAAAGTGATTAAGTTTTATATATATATATACACACATATGAGTGTATATATATATATATATATATATTCTCTGAGAAGTTAAACTCTCATCCTTCCACACTTATCCTTCCCCTGACTGTCCTGCTGCACTTCTGCAGCACCTGGCATATAATAGGTGCTCAAAAGTGTTTGCTGAAAGTATTTAAAACTACCTAGGAGGAACATGTTTTTTGGTCATTGAATTGCCTTTTGTGTTTGTTTGTTTCCTTTTCTGCTTCAGGAGGAACGGTATGAATATTTCTCATAGGCTATATCCCAGACTCTGTGATGGTCCATAAGGCCCCCAGGATTCCAACTACTCCTACCTTGTCTCAGCTCAGATGATTTCTCTCTTCATCCCAAAGGATTCTTTCAAGGTGTCAACTTTTTGTCTGCTTTGAGCCTTGGTGTCTGTTGTCTTCTCTGTCTGGAATGCACTTTCTCCCATTTTACCTGCTTTTGTAACTTAGCATGCTTTGGGTTGAAATGGAAAAAGAAGTCATATTCTACAAGCTTTGGCAAACGTGCAATTTATTGGAAGCATGCTGCAGCATCTCCCATAGCTGAATGAAAGGCAGGAGTGATCCAAGTCTTGGGGACAACTGCCTCAAGAAACGTAAATATTGCTTGGATTCCCTTTTGTCTCTGCCTCTCATGTCCATAAATCTCTCATATAGCCTTTATTTTCTTCTCCTACAATTTCTTCCCTCCCAATGCAAAGAACAGCCACAGCGAAGTGCTGGTTCTCCCTCCTGTGTTGACTCTTCTATGACTGGAGAGGCATTGATTCTCCTTTCTTAGGGTTAGTCCCCAGAATTGCCTCAACTTGGATCAAATGTCCATGCCTACTTTAATCAGCTCAGGCTGTGAGCTAAGCCTGTGTAAAACAGATGTGGCAGTACAGAGATCTTTGTGAATTTTGTGAGCCACTCGGCCAACTCCAAAGTTGTCTACTCTACTGGCTAATTATTTCCATTACTCAGTGCTTCTCTCTGAGAGTAGTTCCTCAAAGAACCCTAATTACAAGCTCTTGTAGCGCTTTGCACTTCTTCATAACACTTATTAAAATTATAATTACTTTTTTATTGGTATAATTTGTTTGCCATTGCTCTTTCCCACTAGAATGCAAGTTGCAGGAATGCTGCAACCACATCTGTTTGTTCTGTGTTATTTTCAGCAATTAGTGCAGAATCTTGCTAAGAGTACTATCTGATTAGTAGTTATTGAAAGTAGGAATGCATTCCTGGATTCAGTCACAAAATTTCTAAATGAGCCGATCAGACATAACAGTGATGAATATTAGAGATGAGTGTTCACAGATTCCAAATTAATTTCATTTAAAAGAATATTAGTGGATTTCATGTAGTTAGTGGATTTCATGTGATACTTTCTTTCATCCTGTATGGCAACCCATTCCAGTAATCTTGCCTGGAAAGTCCCATGGACTGAGGAGCCTGGTAGACTACAGTCCATGGGGTTGCAAAGAGTTGGACATGACTGAGTGACCTCACTTCACTTTACAAACCAAGAATATGACTCATATTTAAATACTACTGCTGAATGGTTATATATCAGAAGTGCTTTGCAATTTATGTAACTGTCAGGTAGCCAACAGTGGGTTAAAGCTTATGATATGAAGAAAGAACAATGTCATTTTTTATCCTTGTGAGGAGAGATGTTAAAGAATGAAGAAGAAATCACATAGGGGAATAACAATGTGTGCCACATAATCTTTGATTCAAGGCAAATTGGAAGTGATCAAACAGGAGATGACAAGAGTGAACATCGACATTCTAGGAATCACTGAACTAAAATGGACTAGAATGGATGAATTTAAATCAGATGACCATTATATCTACTACTGTGGGCAGGAATCTCTTAGAAGAAATGGAGTAGCCATCATAGCCAACAAAAGAGTCCAAAATGCAGTACTTGAATGCAATCTCAAAAATGACAGAATGATCTCTGTTCGTTTCCAAGGCAAACCATTCAATATCATGGTAATCCAAGTCTATGCCTCAACTAGTAGTTGAAGCTGAACTGAACAGTTCTATGAAGACCTACGAGAACTTCTAGAACTAACACCCCCAAAAGATGTCCTTTTCATTATAGGGAACTGGAATGCAAAAGTAGGAAGTCAGAAACACCTGGAGTAAGAGGCAAATTTGGCCTTGGAATACAGAATGAAGCAGGGCAAAGGCTAATAGAGCTCTGCCAACAAAACACACTGGTCATAGCAAACACCCTCTTCCAACAACACAAGAGAAGACTCTACACATGGACATCACCAGA
Organism: Aepyceros melampus; assembly: GCA_006408695.1. Taxonomy (NCBI): domain Eukaryota; kingdom Metazoa; phylum Chordata; class Mammalia; order Artiodactyla; family Bovidae; genus Aepyceros; species Aepyceros melampus. The sequence goes on along the minus strand of SJXQ01002577.1, from coordinate 107,800 downwards.
TGGTCAACACCAAAATCAGATTGATTATATTCTTTGCAGCAAAGATGGAGAAGTAGTCAGCAAAAACGTGACTGGGAGCTGACTGTGGCTCGGATCATGAACTCTTTATTGCCAAATTCAGACTGAAATTGAAAAAGTGGAGAAAACCACTAGACCATTCAGGTATGACCTAAATCAAATCCCTTATGGCTATACAGTAGAAGTGAGAAATAGATTTAAGGGACTAGATCTGATAGACAGAGTGCCTGATGAACTATGGATGGAGGTTCATGACATTGTACAGGAGACAGGGATCAAGACCAACCCCATGGAAAAGAAATGCAAAAAAGCAGAATGGCTGTCTGGGGACGCCTTACAAATAGCTGTGAAAAGAAGAGAGGTGAAAAGCAAAGGAGAAAAGGAAAGATATAAGCATCTAAATGCAGAGTTCCAGAGAATAGCAAGAAGAGATAAGAAAGCCTTCTTCAGTGATCAGTGCAAAGAAATAGAGGAAAAAACCAGAATGGGAAAGACAAGAGGTCTCTTCAAGAAAATGAGAGATACCAAGGGAACAATTCATGCAAAGATGGGCTCAATAAAGGACAGAAATTGTAGGTACCTAACAGAAGCAGATGATATTAACAAGAGGTGGTAAGAATACACAGAAGAACTGTACAAAAAAGTCTTCATGACCCAGATAATCATGATGTTGTGATCACACACCTAGATCCAGACCCTGGAATGTGAAGTCAAGTGGGCCTTAGAAAGCATCACTACAAACAAAGCTAGTGGAGGTGATGGAATTCCAATTGAGCTGTTTCAAATCCTGAAAGATGATGCTATGATAGTGCTGCACTCAAAATGCTAGCAAATTTGGAAAACTCAGCAGAGGCCACAGGACTGGCAAAGGTCAGTTTTCATTCCAATTCCAAAGAAAGGCAATTCCAAGGACGCTCAAACTACTGCACAATTGCACTCATCTCACACGCTAGTAAAGTAATGCTCAAAATTCTCCAAGCCAGGCTTCAGCAATACGTGAACCGTGAACTTCCTGATGTTCAAGCTGGTTTTAGAAAAGGCAGGGAATCAGAGATCAAATTGCCAACATCCACTGGATCATGGCATAAGCAAGAGAGTTCCAGTAAAACATCTATTTCTGCTTTATTGACTATGCCAAAGCCTTTGACTATGTGGATCACAATAAACTGTGGAAAATTCTGAAAGATGGGAATACCAGACCACCTGACTTGCCTCTTGAGAAACCTGTATGCAGGTCAAGAAGCAACATTTAGAAGAGGATGTGGAACAACACACTGGTTCCAAATGGTAAAGGAGTATATTGTATATTGTCTGTATATTGTGTAGAAAAGTCTGTATATTGTCACCCTGCTTATTTAACTTCTATGCTGAGTACATCATGAGAAACACTGGGCTGGAAGAAGCACAAGCTGGAATCAAGATTGCCGGGAGAAATATCAATAACCTCAGATATACAGATGACACCACCCTTATGGCAGAAAGTGAAGAAAAACTAAAGAGCCTCTTGATGAAAGTGAAAGAGGAGAGTGAAAAAGTTGGCTTACAGCTCAACATTCAGAAAACGAAGATCATGGCATCTGGTCCCATCACTTCATGGGAAATAAATGCGGAAACAGTGGAAACAACGGCTGACTTTATTTTTCTGGGCCCCAAAATCACTGCAGATGGTGATTGCAGCCATGAAATTAAAAGACACTTACTCCTTGGGAGGAAAGTTATGACCAACCCAGACAGCATATTAAAAAGTAGAGACATTACTTTGCCAACAAAGGTCCATCTAGTCAAGGCTATGGGTTTTCCAGTGATCATGTATGCATGTGAGAGTTGGACTATAAAGAAAGCTGAGTGCTGAAGAATTGATGCTTTGGAACTGTGGTGTTGGAGAAGACTCTTGAGAGTCCCTTGGACTGCAAGGAGATCCAAAGCAGTCCATCCTGAAGGAGATCAGTTTTGGGTGTTCATTGGAAGGACTGATGTTGAAACTGAAACTCCAATACTTTGGCCACCTAATGTGAAGAACTGACTCATTTGAAAAGACCCTGATGCTGGGAAAGACTGAGGGCAGAGGAAAAGGGGATGACAGAGGATGAGATGGTTGGATGGTAACCCTGGCTCGATGGACATAGGTTTGGGTAGACTCCGGGAGTTGGTGATGGACAGGGAGGCCTGGCGTACTGCAGTTCATGGGGTTGCAGAGTTGGACACGACTGAGCGACTGCACTGAATCTTGATTGTTATAACTTAAGGACATAATAATAAAAAAAATTAAAAATAACTTAATATTGCTCTAAGAATATTGATTGCAGTCCTTATCAAATCTATTGATTATTATATCATTCACCAGGTGGAGATAGTTTAAAGTGTAAAGTTATGGAATAATGAATATGTCTATATGATACTTTAAAACTTTGCTCAGTTAAGCAGACTTCAAAAATTATTTATGACAGGTAATGAGGTAATAGCTTAAATACATTAAGAATGTGTTATTAATACAAGCCATTAAGGGAAAACCCCAAAAACACTCTTAGAGGGTAGCAGAAAATTCACAAAGGAAGAAACACAAATTCCCAGTAAACATATAAACACTCAAATATTGGTTCCATTTCACTATTAATTTTCTAAAAACATAACAATTATATATACATGCACAGACACACTTAGCAAAGTTTCCGAATTCTAAGTGATAGCTAATTTATGGTAAAAAAGACACATGAATTAGTTTTGAGGAACAGAATTAGAGAAACTTTCAACAAAGCAGTTTGTAACTATTTTCTAAGAGCTTTGATTCTGTTAAGGAATTATTTTTTTTCAGTGTCATTGAGACCAGCAGTAATTAGTCCAATAGCTGGCTTAAGGAGGAAATCGTAAAATTTAAAACTGACATAAATGTACATCAGTCCACTGAACTGTTATGGAGGGCTAAGGCCTTTACTTTGAAATTGGTCCTCTGAATAAAGTTTTGCCTTATCTTCCCTGTATAAACAGCACTCAATGTATGATCTAAATTTCCAGGTTTGGATTCAAGAATCTGAGATACTTGCTGAATAATCTGTGTGCATCATTTTTCCATATATTTTCTCTAATCTTTACACTTCTCACTGATGTCTATCTTCTCAGAAGTACATTTTTAGTTAACTGTCTTTCTTGAATCTTACAAAATCTTTCACACTGGAATAGTGTCAATTTTTATAATAGTTGGATTATGTAAGTGCAGTTACAAGTGATATAACTATGTTTGTGAGGAGCACCCAACTGATTTTTGGTAAATACAAAATTTAACCAGTAGGAACAAGTAGCCATAAACCAAAAGTATGCTGCTCTTGGCGTTGGGGAATCCACTAGTCAAAGGCTAGGAATGGAGGACATCAGATAATCCAGAGTTTAAAAATAGAGGTGAGTTAAGGGAATATCTACTCTACTTACTGTTATTTCAGTACTGAAGATGCTTAGTATAATTGTACAATTACTTTATCTCCTTCTGAATTGGAGGCCCCTTAAGGATGGGTGCTGTATCTTGTCCATAGGTATATTTTCTAGAACCTATGGCAGGGTCTGACACAAAATAGATAATAAACAGCATAGTTTTTAGATTAAATGAAGAAAGGAACAGAATGTTTGTGGGCTTTCATTCAGTAGTATTTCATTTCTATAAATATATCTCAGGACAAATTCAGACCTGTGTCAGAGCTCTATGTTGTTTTGTTTTTGGCCATGCTGTTGGGCTTGCAGGATCTTAGTTCCCTGACCAGGGAAGCAACCTGAGCCCCCTGTAGTGGGAGTGCAGAGTCTGCCAGGAAATTCCCAGAGGATCTATATTTAAGAATGTTTATCCATATTTTTTTGGATAATTTAAAGATAGCTATTGTTAAGGATGACACTACCCTTACGGCAGAAAGTGAAGAAGAGCTAAAGAGCCTCTTGAAAGTGAAAGAGGAAAGTGAAAAATTTGGTTTAAAGCTCAACATTCAGAAAACAAAGATCATGGCATTCAGCCCCATCACTTGATGGCAAATAGATGGAGAAACAGCAGCAGACTTTATTTTTTGGGGCTCCAAAATCACTGCAGATGGTGACTGCAGCCATGAAATTAAAACACACTTACTCCTTGGAGAAAAGTTATAACCAACCTAGACAGCATATTAAAAAAACAGAGACATTACTTTGCCAACAAAGGTCCATCTGGTCAAGGCTATGGTTTTTCCAGTAGTCATGTAAAGATGTAAGAGTTCGACTATAAAGAAGGCTGAGTGCTGAAGAATTGATGCTTTTGAACTGTGGAGTTGGAGAAGACTCTTGAGAGTCCCTTGGACTGCAAGGAGATCAAACTAGTCCACCCTAAAGGAGATCAGTCCTGGGTGTTCATTGGAAGGACTGATGTTGAAGCTGAACCTCCAATATTTTGGCCACCTAATGCAAAGAGCTGACTCATTTGAAAAGACCCTGATGCTGGGAAAGATTGAAGGCAAGAGGAGAAGGGGACAACAGAGGATGAGATGGTTGGATCGCATCACCAACTCAACCGACATGAGTTTGGGTAAACTCCAGGAGTTGGTGATGGACAGGAAAGCTGGGCGTGCTGCAGTTAATCCAGGTCGTGAATAGTTGGACATGACTGAGCGACTGAACTGACTGACATATTGTTGCTCATAGTGTTGTTTGTAATAGTAGATGATGAAAAGTATCCTAAACATTCAATTGTTTGAAAACCAATTTATCATAGTAGTGTCTAGTAAAATATTATAGGCATTAAAGATAATTTGTTTATTAAATATTAAGTCTCCTTTCCCAAAGAACATGAGACGTGCACAAAAATTGACATATATAATTTAATAACAATAAAAACCGTGTATAGTGTTATCCTCATTTTTAAAATATAGTTATTTATATATAGATATATCAAAACCTAGAAGGAAAAACATATTACTGTTAACAGTAGCTCAGTTTGGATTGTATATAGTTTTTTATGTTCTTTGATGCCTGTTCACAGGTTTTATGTACTCTATAGTCATCAGAAGAGAGTAAAGTTCAGGGTCAAGCTGATTTTTCTCTCAGGCAATGAAGAGAAATGGATTAGCATCTAGTTAGAAATGTAGAAAGTAGTCAAGACAGAGCAACTGAGACAATACAGTAATATGGAGGCTCATAGTCACAGAGGAAACAAAGTTAAGAAAATGACAGACAGAAAAAAGAAATATTGTGTTCCAAGAATTGTTTTGAGGGAGCATGGAAGAAATAAATTACAAGATTTTATGTAAAAAATGATTGCTGTGGCTTCAGTGAGTTTTATAGTATTACTGATTTTATTGCATAAGGAGTGATAACAAAGAGAAATTGCTGTCACTTAGGCCAGAAAAAATAAGAATCTAGTCAAATGGTAAAATCAACTGTTGGTAGGATTTTAAAGCTGGACATTTCTTGCAGTTATTTCTCACTTATTTTTATCTTCAGGGTGTGTTCAGGGTTTGAAGTTATCTAATTGGGATAGTCTCCTATGATCTGATGTTTCCTCAGGAAGAGACTTGGGAAAACATGTACTGACCTCCTAGCAAAACATTGTACAAAGCTCTGTACACCAGGTCAGAGCACAGCTGTATTGAGACTTACAACCTGCGGGTGGGCTCTATTACAAATGGAGCTGCAGACTGGCCTGAAGGCGAAGTCAGCCCAACAGATTTCCCCCGGCAGAAGCTAAAGTCACTGGATCAGGCTAAGGTCAACACTGTGACTCACAGGAGTTACTCACTGCAGAAATAAGGGCTGATGTGCAGGCAAGGAAACCAGCAGCAAGTCACGTCAGGCAGCCTGATCCTACTGATTTCACTGACTTCCTGCTCATGCTGCCCCATTCCCATTTCTCTTGAGTGAGAAGCAGATGTCTGTAAGCTGGGCACATGTCCACGTGAGGCGCAGGAGCAGAATGATGCAAACAGGAAGGAACCCTATCTAAGCTATGTTGATTTTTGGTGCTTGTGAGGATTGAGTGAGGTAATGTGTATGAAAGCATTTAGATCACTGCTTGGCATGTAGAAAAAAGATAAACATAGTGTAAGAGAGAAAGTAATGAATTTCAGCAAGAAGGAGTAGTGATTAAGAGATATCCCCTGGATCTTGAAGGATGAGCAGATTGTTGATGGGTTCATTTGGCACAGTGGTTCCATTCTTGGTTTAGGGACCAATCTGACTGCATGAGAATCACATGAGAATAGTGACAATCTCTAGCCTCTACCTCGGATCTTCCAATGGGGCTATTTAATGCGTGTGTTAGACCTCCCCAGATGATTCTGATGCACAGCCGGATTTGAGTCACTGACATTTTCGAGTTGTGGAAAGAGTAAGACAGCGTAATGAAATGTAGGGAGTGGCGGAGGTTTGTGGCGCGTTTGGAGTAGGAAGTCTCCCCAGTTTATCTGGGCAATAGAGTTCTGGAACATGGCAGATGGAGATGCATTCAGAAAGACAGTTATTGATTGGAGCTATTTTATAAGGGCTCTTGGGTACTATGCCAGAGATATTTGACTTTACTGGCTAGGAAGTAGAGACTCATGAAGAATGAGTAGGGACTAACAGTGATGTCCTTGTTCCCAAGAATCAGGAATGTAAATGTTACCATTTCTAGAGGGATTTGGAAAGAATCATGCTGCCTTTTCTAACTTGAAATTCCTGGTTATCAAATTAATTGAGACTTAGCTGCAATTAATAATTTCATAGGTAGCTGTTAAACAATAACTGTGCTTTGCTCCCAATTCCTGAAGATCTGCTTTAATTGTTCTGGAGTAGGTGTGGACTGGAGAAGGCAATAACACCCGACTCCAGTACTCTTGCCTGGAAAATCCCATGGATGGAGGAGCCTGGTAGGCTGCAGGCCATGGGGTTGCTAAGAGTCAGACACGACTGAGTGACTTCATTTTCACTTTTCACTTTCAAGCATTGGAAAAGTAAATGGCAACCCACTCCAGTATTCTTGTCTAGAGAATCCCAGGGGCGGGGGAGCCTGGTGGGCTGCCGTCTATGGGGTCGCACAGAGTCGGACACGACTGAAGCGACTTAGCAGCAGCAGCAGCAGGTGTGGACACTGAGTGCAAGTGAGTATTCTCCAGGTGAATCCAGTATGCAACACAGATTGAGATCCTCTGCCCCCACCAATTCACTTGTAAACTGGTAAAATCTTTTCATATTTCTATTACTCTTTGCATGTTCTTCTTCTTTTTACCTCATGACCTGCAGTTGTAGACTTTCTTCTTTTATTATCTGAGAAAATAAAAACAGATGAGAATTTTGACATTCTCATATGACCCAAACCTATAAACCCATCTTCTTACTCAATACCTTCTCTTCTGTTAGAATAGATGAATTGGCCATGCCTCTATTTATAACAAATTTCCTCTAAATATATAATAAATTCTGTCTTAATAATTTAAGGCTTCGCTTTTTCAGTTGTTCCTTTTTCTCCCCTGCATTATCAATTATTTCCTCTGTTGGATCATTCTTCAGTTCAGCCGCTCAGTCGTGTCCAACTCTTTGAAACCTCATGAACCGCAGCACACCGGGGCTCCCTGTCCATCACCATCTCCTGGAGTCTAGCCAAACCGGTGTCCAGTGAGTTGGTGATGCCATCCAACTATCTCATCCTCTGTTGTCTCCTTCTCCTCCTGCTCTCAATCTTTCCCAGCATCAGGGTCTTTTCAAATGATTCAGTTCTTCGCATTAGGTGGCCAAAGTATTGGAGGTTCAGCTTCAACATCAGTCCTTCCAATGAACACCCAGGACTGATCTCCTTTAGGATGGACTGGTTGGATCTCTTTGCAGTCCAAGGGACTCTCAAGAGTCTTCTCCAACACCACAGTTCAAAAGCATCAATTCTTCAGCGCTCAGCTTTCTTCACAGTCCAACTCTCACATCCATACCTGACCACTGGAAAAACCATAACCTTGACGAGACGAACCTTTGTTGATAAAGTAATGTCTCTGCTTTCTAATATGTTGTCTAGGTGGGTCATAACTTTCCTTCCAAGCAGTAAGTGTATTTCAATTTCATGGCTGCAATCACCATCTGCAGTGATTTTGGAGCCCCAAAATATAAAGTCGGACACTGTTTCTACTGTTTCCCCATCTATTTCCCATGAAGTGATGGGACCAGATGCTATGATCTTCGTTTTCTGAATGCTGAGCTTTGAGCCAACTTTTTCACTCTCCTCTTTACTTTTATCAAGAGACTCTTTAGTTCTTTTCACTTTCTGCCATAAGGGTGGTGTCATCTGCATATCTGAGGTTATTGATATTTCTCCCAGCAATCTTGATTCCAGCTTGTGCTTCATCCAGCCCGGAATTTCACCTGATGTACTGTGCTGCTGCTGCTAAGTCACTTCAGTCGTGTCCGACTCTGTGCGACCCCATAGACGGCAGCTCACCAGGCTCCCCTGTCCCTGGGATTCTCCAGGCAAGAACTCTGGAGTGGGCTGCCATTTCCTTCTCCAATGCATGAAAGTGAAAAGTGAAAGGGAAGTCGCTCTGTCGTGTCTGACTCTTCGTGACCCCATGGACCACAGCCTACCAGGCTCCTCCATCCATGGGGTTTGCCAGGCAAGAGTACTGGAGTGGGGTGCCATCACCTTCTCTGCATATAAGTTAAATAAGCAGGGTAACAATATCCAGCCTTGACGTACTCCTTTCTTGATTGGAACCAGTCTTTTGTTCCATGTCCAGTTCTAACTATTGCTTGTTGACCTGCGTACAGATTTCTCAGGAGGCAGGTCAGGTGGTCTAGTATTCCCATCTCTTGAAGAGTTTTCCACAATTTATTGTGATACACACAGTCAAAGGTTTAGATGTAGTCAATAAAGCAGAAGTAGATGGTTTTCTGGAACTCTCTTGCTTTTTCAATGATCTAGTGGATGTTGGCAATTTGATCTCTGGTTCCTTTGCCTTTTCTAAATCTTGCTTGAATATCTGGAATTTCATAGTTCACATACTGTTGAAGTCTGGCTTGAAGAATTTTGAGCATTATTTTGATGGCGTATGAGATGAGTGCAGTTGTGTGGTTGTTTGAACATTGTTTGGCATTGCCTTTCTTTGGGATTGGGATGAACGCTGCCCTTTTCCAGTCTGTGACCACTGCTGAGTTTTACAGATTTGCTGTCATATTGAGGGCAGCACTTTCACTGCATCATCTTTTAGGATTTGAAATAGCTCAACTGGAATTCCATCACCTCCACTAGCTTTGTCATAGTTATGTTTCCTAACATTAGGTCCCCTTGACTTCATGTTTCAGGATGTCTGGCTTGAGGTGACTGATCCCACCATTGTGATTATCTGGGTCATGAAGATCTTTTTTGAATAGTTCTTCTGTATATTTTTGCTACCTCTTCTTAATATCTTTTGCTTCTGTTAGGTCCATACCATTCCTGTACTTTTTTGTGCCCATCTTTGCATGAAATGTTCCCTTGGTATCTCTGATGAAATATAACTTATTAAAAAATGTCTTCCATTACAACTCTTTGTAAAATAGTACCCCTCTGTCCTTTTTACCCTGCTTTCTATTTCTTCATAGTGCTGATTTCTATGTGGGATATTATTATGTACTACTTTATTTTCTGTTTATTCTTATGGGAGTGTATGCATTCTCAGAGGAAGGATGCTGTCTGTATGGTGCATAGTAATATATATCCAGGCCCTAGAATAGTGTCTAACACATATTATAGGTGGTCGATAAATACTTATTGAATGAATTAATCAATAAATGAATTTATAACTTAAATCCTAGCAATGGATGAGGTAATCAAAGGGGAAAGGGCTGAATAAAGGACCTTTGGGATTCCTTTGAGAGTTTATTCATTCAGAGGAAATGAATCCACTGAAAGAGATTGAAGTAGTGAGAAAGTCAGAATATACTATGTCATGAATATACTGGTAATATGAATATTTAATAGGAGCCTGGAAGGCTGCAGTCCATGGGGTCACTGAGGGTCAGACACGACTGAGCGACTTCACTTTTACTTTTCACTTTCTTGCATTGGAGAAGGAAATGGCAACCCCCTCCAGTGTTCTTGCCTGGAGAATCTTGGGGACAGGGGGGCCTGGTGGGCTGCTGTCTATGGGGTCACACAGAATCAGATATGACTGAAGTGACTTAGCAGCAGTAGCAGCAGCAATATGAGGTTGGAAAGGATAAAAAATGAATAGAAAACACTGGATTTAGTTCTGTGAATGTTCTGGCTATTTACTGCTGCATAATCAGCTATCCCAACTTAGTGGCAAAAAGATGACCATTTGTTATGCTCAAAACTCTGTAAATCAGGAATTGGGACACAACAGAGCAGTGGTGGATTCTTTGGGGTCTCAGCTGAGAACACTGATTGGCTTGTTGTGACTTGAAGACTAGAGTTGGAGTCACCTGAAGCCTTTGTCTGCATGTCTGGTGCCAGGTCAAACATGAGTGGCAGATGGGTTCAGCTGGGACTGTTGACCAGAGCACCTCTGGGCGACATCTCCTCTGGCTTGGGCATGTCACAACATGGTGCCAGGGTTGTTTCTCAGAGGAAGTATCTAAAGGCACATCTGGAACATCTGATAGGTGATCTTTCCAAGAGAAGCAGGTGTAAGATGCATGGCCTTTTGTGATCTAGTTTGGGAAGTCGCACAGTCCCATTCTACTGCTCCATAGTTTGGGGCACTAGCAAGATCCTAAGGACAGCTCAGATAAAAACAGAATAAGCAGACTCAAGGAGAGGAGAAGTAGACTCCATCTCCTGATTGGCTAGTGCTAGCATCACACTGCAAAGGAACATGTGCAAAGGGGGATTTCATTGCCATTTTTCTCTCAAACCTTCTTTTTGTACTTGTGTTCTTCGTGTTTTCTCTGAAGATGATTTGAAATAAATATATTTTAATGTTGTCAGTACTTATAAACTAAAAAATTACAGAAAGATTAGCATTATAATCTTTACTATTCTCCCTTATTATCTACATATATTACTATTATTTACATTTAATAAAAAAATTTGGATCAAAAAAAGATATGTTTTTCCTAAAGTTGTCTAGCTAATGTGTATTTGAAATGTATTAAATACATACATGTCCCTATTTGTTTAAACCCTTGGATGTTTTAAATTGTTTTTATGTAAAATTAGCAACTTTCAATATTAAATATAAATTATTGCATTTTACTATTAGAAAAAATAAATTTGCATTAGTGACTAAAATAGTTTAATATATAAAGCTCATAAGAACATTTCCTCCAAGTTACATGTTCTCCTATTAACAAAGGACCAAGTAACTTGCTGTCTTTATTTAATTTATGTTATTGTGATTAGGAATTATGGTTATCTACCTGTTCATTATGTGAGCACTGATCACACAGAAGTTCAATGAGGCAAGCCTGTATTATATGCACAATTCCTTTTAAAAACATAAGTGTCCAACAAACAGCTCAGAAACTAAATGTATCCTGAGACCTTTATAGTTTTAAATAGAATTAATGAATACCCACATATATCTTGCCAGTGTGATGGGATATTTGAATAAGCTTAATTTAAAATTGTAATTGGGAAAAGAAACAAAAACATCATTAATTTATTCAAGGATATATTTGTATTCAGAATCAAACTGTCCATGTAGAGTCATCAGATGGCTGTTCAAATGTTTATATATTACTTGGAGCTCAGTAGAATCACTATTAATACTCTTTAATTAAACTTCTGACATTTAGTGTTGAAAGCTACAGTTAGTAAGGTCTAAGAGATTTGATTGAAATCAATTTGATTAGTTAGAGTTACTGAATGCAGCTTAAAAAATTTCTTGAGAACTATATATTTGGTTAATTTATTAAAGGGTAGCAAATAATCTGATTGAAAACAGCTTGATCAAAAATTGGCCAAGATAATAATTCTATTAAAAAGTTAATCAAATAATAATTTAGATACTATTTTCTCAAGTATCAGTTATCTTGGTAAAACAATTTTTTAAAAATATAAATTTATTTATTTTAATTGGAGGCTACTTACTTTACAATATTGTTTTGGTTTTGCCAACAATTTTTAATTTCATAGTTAAACAGTTACTATTACCATGCACATTATTATTTATATAAACTCCGGGAGTTGGTGATAGACAGGGAGGCCTGGCATGCTGCAATTCATGGGGTTGCTGAATTGGACACGACTGAGCAACTGAACTGAACTGATGCTGTAAATTAGCATATTCAAAAGCAGAGACATTACTTTGCCAACAAAGGTCTGTCTAGTCAAGGCTATGGTTTTTCCAGTAGTCATGTATGGATGTGAGAGTTGAATGTGAAGAAGGCTGAGGGCCGAAGAATTGATGCTTTTGAACTGTGGTGTTGGAGAAGACTCTTGAGAGTCCCTTGGACTGCAAGGAGATCCAACCAGTCCATTCTGAAGGAGATCAGCCCTGGGATTTCTTTGGAAGGAATGATGCTAAAGCTGAAACTCTAGTACGTTGGCCACCTCATGCAAAAAGTTGACTCATTGGAAAAGACTCTGATGCTGGAAGAGATTGGGGGCAGGAGGAGAAGGGGACGACAAAGGATGAGATGGTTGGATGGCATCACCGACTCAATGGACATGAGTTTGACTGAACTCTGGGAGTTGGTGATGGACAGGGAGGCCTTGCATGCTGCAATTCATGAAGTCGCAAAGAGTCAGACATGACTGAGAAACTGAACTGAACTGAATGCTGTAAATTATATTATTTTGGTTTATTGTTACTCAGACTCAGTTGTGTCTGACTCTTGCTGATTGCATAGACTGCAGCACACCAGGCTTCCTTGTCTTTCACCATCTCCTGGAGTTTGCTGAAACTCATATCCATCGAGTCAGTGATGCCATCCAACAATCTCATCCTCAGTTGTCCCCTTCTTCTCCTGCCTTCAATCTTTCCCAGCATGAGGGTTTTCTTTTTCCCAATGAGTCAGCTCTTCCATCAATTGGCCAAAGTGTTGAAATTTCAGCTTTATCATCAGTCCTTACAATGAATAATCCAAGATACATTTCCTTCAGGATTGATTGGTTTGATCTCCTTGATCTTCAAGGGACTCTCAAGAGTCTTCTGCAACACCACAGTTTAAAAGCATTAGTTCTTCGGTGCTCAGCTTTCTTTATGTTCCAACTCTCACATCCATACATGACTACTGGAAAAATCATAGCTTTGACTATACAGACTATTGTCAGCAAAGTGATATCTCTGCTTTTTGATGCGCTATCTAGGTTTGTCATGGCTTTTCTTTCAAGGAGCTAGCATCTTTTAATTTCATGGCTGCAGTCACTGTCCACAGTGATTTTGGAGCCCAGTAAATAATGTCTGTCACTGTTTCCATTGTTTCCCCATCTATTTGCCATAAAGTGATGGACTGGATGTTGTGATCTTCGTTTTTTGAATGTTGAGTTTTAAGCCAGCTTCTTTACTCTCCTCTTTCACCTTCATCAAGAGGCTCTTTAGTTCCTCTTCAATCTCTGCCATAAGGATGGTGTCATCTGCATATCTGAGATTACTGAAATTTCTCCCTGAAATCTTGATTCCAGCTTGTGCTTCATCCCATCCAGTGTTTGGGAATGATGTACTTTGCATATAAGTTAAATAAGCAGGGTGACAATATGCAGCTTTGATGTACTCCTTTCCCCACTTTGAACCAGTCTGTTGTTCCATGACCAAATCTGATTGTTGCTTTTTGACCTGCATACAGATTTCTTAGGAGACAGGTAAGGTAATCTTGTAGTCCTATTTCTTAAAGAATTTTTTCACAGTTTGTTGTGATCCAAAAATTTTTAATAGACTCTGCTTTATTATGACTAATGAAAAACTAATGTGGCCCATGCATATACAGATTGATGGCCATATAATGTGGCAGTAATTATTGATTAGGAGATTAGATGTGGAAGACTAAAGGAGCACTTTAGTTACATAATTCTTTGACTTTCCAACCCTCAAGATTCTAGCCAAGTGACAAATAAAGAAATGGGTCATAGTGATTATCTGAAGATTATTGACTTTCTTTCAATGTTATTTGCTAGGTTATCAGATGATTGAAAAAAGGTAAAATTTCCTCAATTTACTCCTTCCTCTCTAATGTGTAGAATGCTTGCGAAACTGAAATGAATTGATAAAACATTGCTAAACCGAAACTGAAGCACTAGGTTGGTGGAGTATGTGAATTGTTTCAAATGAGTTCATTGAACTTTCAGATGCTGTCATAAACTGGTAAACCACCCTTAATACACTGTGGCAAATGGAAAGGGGGTAAAAAAGGAGGACATGGACACATTTAACAGAACTAATTAATATCCTTCTTGATTAACTTTATTTTCACAAGTGAGAAGAGTTGAAATGGGCCATCTTTTGATGTAATGCATTTTCTGTTATTGGATGGTATCTAAGCAAGAAATGAAGGGCCATTTATTGAACATATGGTAGGGCTTATGCATTAACTAGTGATTCAGAATCTCCAAAGAATATTCTACAGAAGAGTATTTATGAAGTACGTTAATACATTTGTGTTTAAATGTTTCTATATTTTTCTAGGGGGAAAAAAGTTAAACATTTTCATTTATTTCAGGAATACTCTTATTTTTGATATACTAATATGCCTCATGAATCTAAAGGGAATTAATTTTAAGTGCTTTCTAAACTTTTTTGGCTTTAATACCCTTTATTTATATCTTATGAGACTTCTGCTTATCCAGCTGACTACAGATCAGGAAACATCAGACCACATGTTACTTAAAATTTTTACTGCTCTGAGATTATTTGAATATAATCATTTTTTCAAAGTGGAGCTACAAGTTTAAAAGGAAAATAAAACAAGCATTACTTCTAAGAACAAAGAACACCAGAGAAATTATTTCCTCAAAAATACATGAGTGTCTTAGAATCACAAAGATAGGTTAGCAACGTGACAAGATTCAGAGTAATACTGCTTTAAGTGAGATAGAAGGTTATTTCTCTCTTATAAAATTCTGAAGTGGTATTGGAGATCTGTGACCCCTTCATCTTCCTGGACCATGATGGTAGAAAGGGGAAGGGGAGGACAGGCTACTTTCTTTTACTGACAAGAGTAAAATTTGTCAATTGCATATTATACTTCTACTGGCATCCCTGTGACCAAAACTAAATCGGAAGGCTACCTGCAACTGCAAGGGACTGGGCTTAGTTCATTCTGAGTAGTTACATGCCCAGCTAAAGATTGGGAAGTTCTCTTACTGTACAAGAAGGAGAACATGGGTATTGGAGAACAATATTCAGTCTCTGTATTACCAGTATAGTTCCTTCCATATTTGTAAGAAAACATGGCCTCTACAAATGGACTCTATTTGTTTTTTGACATCCTGTCATTCCTTAAGTACTAAGATGGAAGAAAGTATAAAAATGTTAGTAAGAGAGCTGAGAGACAGAGAAATTGAGTGAATGAGAAGGTAAACAGAGTCTAGACTGTGCATAATGCATCTTGCATGAGTCAAAGCTGAGGGTAATATTTTGCATTTGGTGAGATTCCCTGGCCACTAGGAAATTAATATGTACTATATCAAAACCCATGAGACTTCCTCAGTGGCTCAGTGGTAAAGAATCCACCTTCAGTGCAGGAGATGCCAGAGACAGGGGTTCAGTCCCTGGGTCGGGAAGATCCCTTGGAGTAGGAAATGTCAACCCACTCCAGTATTCTTGCCTGGAAAATCTCATGGACAGAGGAGCCTGGTGGACTAAGTCCATGGAGTCGAAAAGGGTTGAACACAGCTGAGTACACGTGCACTGCACCGTGTTAAAACTCACTTGGGTTGCCTGACTTGTGGTCACTCAAACTTTCATAAATTATTTGCTTTATGTCAGTGTTAATATTTCTAAGCTTAGAACTGTTTCCTGGTTTTCTTATTTTTAATCGCGAAACTTGTCATTGACTATTTCTAAGTTGCATATTTCTTTTAAGTATTTAATGAGAATTCACTTTGCTAGCTATTTTACATCTGTTTTCTCACCTAAAACACAATTTCAATTTTACAGATGTGTGTATGTATAATTATGGGTCAGTGGATAAGTATAAGCACTTTCTCCCTGTGGTTGTGTTAAGTGCTGTGTTGAGATGTGGAAGAGTGGCACATCTTGCTATGCATGTTCTAAAAATAGAAACCATGGAAATCTGCTAAAACAAATGCAAATTATAGGATTAGTGGGCATGGTGTTTGCTTGTCTGGACCTAACATTCATCATCAAGAAATAACTTGCTTTCCATAGCTAAAAAAAAGTTCTATAATCTTGCATCCAGCTGTCATTGATTCAACTCAGGGTGCTGTATTAAGAATTGGAAAGCATGTCAAAAAATTGCCCAAAGAAGATATATAAAATAACTTCAGCTTTTTCACAACCTTCATTACCTTTCCATACTCAATGCAGCTATACATATATTCCATTTTTATAGCTCTGTGGCTTATTTATACTATATTCAAAATAGAGACAGAAAGTCTTCTTTCTATTTAATTTTCCCCAATAGAAAAGGAACTTGCTATGCTCCAAAATAACAATTATAGTTTAAATTTGTGCTTTATAGATTTCTATAGCATCTTTTAATAAACATTTATTTTCATTTTCTGAAAATACTCAAATCAGAGCTCTCTCCTTTTGAATTGTTCTTGTAATACATAGCCTGAAAAACATCTAATCTTGTAAGACAGGCTGAAAAACTCCAATCTTCTAATTTCCCCCACATTCTTATTCAAGATCCTTGTTGCTTGCATGCATGCTAAGTTACTTCAGTTATGTCTGACTTTTTGCAACCCTATGAAATGTAGACCACCAGGGTTCTCTGTCCATGGGATTCTCCAGGTAAAAATACTGGAGTTGGTTGTCATGCCCTCCTCCTAGGAATTGAACCCACGTGTGTTACATCTTCTGTATCGACAGATGGGTTTGTTACCACTAGCGCCACCTGGGAAGCCCTTGTTGCTTGGTCACCTTGAAAAGGTATTAAATATATCACTGTGCCCATTTTTTTCTCTACCAACTTAGACTGACTCATCATAAACCTAAGGATCAAAACTACTACTTGTTTCCTCATTCCTTCATCTCCTTCTCCATACCTACTTCTCAGCCCTCCCTTCTCACTAGCCCTTTAAGTAAAATAGGTACCACATCCAACTATTCCCTCCTCATAAACTGGTACTGCCTCTCAGCTTTCCCTACTCTGTTAATGATGCTTCTATTCCCTCTCATGTAGGCTTGGAACTTCGGAGTCATTTTCAAGTCATTTCTATCATCTGTCTCATGTAGTCAGCTGTCCTGCTTATTCTAGGGTCCACGTCCATGCCATCTTTCTTGTCTGCCTGGATCCTCTGTTGATCCCAGCCTGTTTCAGGCCCTTATTATTTTTTAACTGATGCTCTATACTGTGCTGTTGACTTTCCAATAAACCATGATGACTTTCAAACTGAAATTCTCTGTTATTTGAACATGCCCCTTATTCTTAGGGCCTTCCCTGGTGACTCAGCAGTAAAGAATCTGCTTGCCAATGCAGGGGTGTTAGTCACTCAGTCATCTTCAACTCTTCTCGACCCCATAGACTGTAGCCCAGTAGGCTCCTCTGTGCATGGAATTTTCCAGGCAAGAACACTGGAGTGGATAGCCATCCCCTTCTCCAGTGGATCTTCCCAACCCAAGGATCAAACCTGGGTCTCCTGCATTGCAGGCAGATTCTTTACCATCTGAGCCACCAGGGAAATCTACCAATGCAGGAGACTTGGGTTCAATCCCTGGGTCAGGAAGATCCCTTGGAGAAGGAAATGGCAACCCCTCCAGTATTCTTGCCTGGGAAAATCTATGGACAGAAGAGCCTGGTGGGCTACTGTCCGTGGAGTCACAAAGAGTCAGACAAGACAGCAACCAAAAAACAGAAACTTATTCTTAGCTCTGTGTGCCTTTATTCACCGTTTTATCCTATAAAGTGTTCTATTCCATGTATCCAGTTATTGAAATATTACCCATCTATAAGACTCATGGTTATTTATCTGAAATCAAATTTTTTAAAAAACAGATATTATAGATGGGTCTATACAAGTAATTTTACTTTGCAATAATACATTTATTTTCCTCTGTTCTGAAACTATGATCCATTAAGACATACAGTATTATAAGTAAGTAACTAAAGTCACTCAGTCGTGTCTGACTCTTTGTGACCCCATGGACTGCAGCCCACCAGGCTCCTCAGTCCATGAGATTCTCCAAGCAAGAATACTGGAGTGGGTTGCCATTTCCTTCTCCAGGGGATCTTCCCGACCCAGGGATCGAACCCGGGTCTCCCGCATTGGAGGCAGACGCTTTAACCTCTGAGCCACCAGGGAAGTCCATACAGTATTATATACAACTTAAAACCTTTTTGCATGCACAACACATTGTTAAAACTTACTGCGGCAGAGTTGTAATTCTCTTAGGACATCAGCCGTGCCTTATTCATATCTGGATTCCCCAGAGTACTTTCCACAGTTTCTACAAAATAGAACTTCATTAAATATTTGATGATTGAATAAGTGAATAAATTTAAAATTTGTTATTCTCAGTATTAGTGGACTCTAACTGCAGTGAATGGCCAAAGACCTCATCAGTTAACTTTGAGAATAAGTTCCTCACTTATTTTATAAGGTATTCTTTATTTCAATTTTCTGAGAGAATAATGTGTTACATTTTGGAAGGAAATAAAATAACTTTATCTGTTGTTTAAATAGAGAGGTGAAAATTAATCAGAATACTTTTTACTACCTAGTATGGCACTGATGAGCACCCTACACAAAATACAGGTATGAAAAGACCAAGATTATCTTCACAGTTATATTAGTTATCTATTGATATTATTACATTACAGATTACCACAAACTTAACAGCTTCAAATAACACATGTTTTATTATCTCATGGTTTTTGTGAGTCAGGAGCTCAGACACTATATATAACTGGGTTCAGTGGTTTAGGATCTTACCAGGCTGCAGTCCAGGTTTGGGCTGGATCTGCAATTTCATCAGACGCTCAACCAGGTGAGAGTTTTCTTTCCAAGCTCACTCAGGTGATCAGCAAGTTCATTTCCTTGTAGCCTATAGGACTGAGGCTGCCCTCAGCTCCTAGAGACCAGCAGGTCCCTGTAGTGTGTTTTCACTTCCTGGCAGCTTGCTTCACAGCTGTCAAGGAAGAGAGACTCAGGAGCCATTCTGCTGGCAAGACAGAGTCTCATATAACACAATCAGAAAATGACATCCCATTACTTTCGCCATCTTCTACTTGTTAGAAGCTCATCACAGGTCATACTTACACTCAAAGGGAAGGGAACCCTCAAGGGTGTGGACACCAGCAGCTGGGTATCTTAGAGGCCAATTTAAAATCTTGCACCACGGTGATGGCTTTTGGCATATGGTTGCTATTTGCTCATGCATAAGTCCTTCTTGAGATTCTGTTGTTAAATTATAGGAATCATACCCCCTACTTCTTAAAAAAAAAAGTATCCAGAATATAGTATTTCAGACTTATTTATTCATTTATTTTGGCTACACTGGATCTTCATTGCTGTGCCAAGGCTTTCCCTAGTTGCCACGAGTTGGGGCTACTGTCTAGTTGCAGTGTGCAGGTTTCTCATTGCAGTGGCTTCTCTCGTGAAGCACAGACTCTAGAGCATGGGATAGTAGTAGTGGTGCATGGACTTAGCTGCCCCAAGGCATGTGGGATCTTCCCAGGCTAGGGATCATACTTATGTCTCCTGCGTTGACAGGCAGATTCTTTTTTTTTTTTTTTTTAGGAAAACTATACTCTTTATTATAAAATTCAACCCACACATCATGTAGTACAACAAATAGCTTTCCCACATCTATTTAACTATTTGTATCTGTGGCCTTAAATTGACAATGTTTTACTTTATTTTAAATTAATTAATTTATTTTAATTGGAGGCTAATTACATTATTGTAGTGGTTTTTGCCATACATTGACAAGAATCACCCACGGGTGCACATGTGTTCCCCATCCAGAATGCCACTCCCACTTCCCTCCTCATCCCATCCCCCAGGGTCATCCCAGTGCACCAGCCCTGAGCATCCTGTCTCATGCATCAAACCTGGACCAGTGATCTGCTTCACCTATGATACTATACACATTTCAACTCTACCCTCTCAAATCATCCCACCCTCACCTTCTCCCAGAGTCCTAAAGACTGTTCTTTACATCTGTGTCTCTTTTGCTGTCTCGCATATAGGGTCATCATTACCATCTTTCTAAATTCCATATATATGCATTATTATACTGTATTGGTGTTTATCTCTCTGGCTTACTTCACTCTGGATAATAAGCTCCAGTTTCATCCACCTCATTAGAATTGATTTAAATGCATTCTTTTTAATGGCTAAGTAATATTCCATTGTGTATATGTACCACAGCTTTCTTATCCATTTGTCTGCTGATGGACATCTAGATTGCTTCTATGTCCTGGCTATGTAAACAGTGCTGCAATGAACATTGGGGTACACATGTCTCCTTCAATTCTGGTTTCCTTGGTGTGTATGTCCAGCAGTGGGATTGATGGGTCATATGGCAGTTCTATTTCCAATTTTTAAAGGAATCTCAACACTCTTTTCCATGGTGGCTGTACTAGTTTGCATTCCTACTAACAGTGTGAGAGGGTTCCTTTTTCTCTGCACCCTCTCCAGCATTTATTGTTTGTAGATTTTTGGATAGCAGCCATTTTGACTGGCATGAGATGGTATCTCATTGTGGTTTTGATTTGCATTTCTCTGATAATGAGTGATGTTGAGCGTCTTTTCATGTGTGTGTTAGCCATCTGTGTATCTTCTTTGGAGAAATGTCTGTTTAGTTCTTTGGCCCATTTTTTGATTGGGTCATTTATTTTTCTGGTATTGAGCTGCAGGAGCTGCTTGTATACTTCTGAGATTAATTCTTCATCAGTTGCTTCATTTGCTATTATTTTCTCCCATTCTGAAGGCTGTCTTTTCTCCTTGCTTATAGTTTTCTTCATTGTGCAAAAGCTTGTAAGTTTAATTAGGTCCCATTTGTTTATTTTTGCTTTTATTTCCATTACTCTGAGAGGTGGGTCATAAGAGAATCCTGCTGGGGTTTATGTCAGAGAGTGTTTTGCCTATGTTCTCCTCTAGGAGTTTTATAGTTTCTGATTTTATGTTTAAGTCTTAATCCATTTTGAGTTTATATTTGTGTATGGTGTTAGAAAGTGTTCTAGTTTCATTCTTTACAAGAGGTTGACCAGTTTTCCCACTACCACTTATTGAAAAGGCTGTCTTTTCTCCATTGTATATTCTTGCCTCCTTTGTCAAATATCAAGTGTCCATTGGTACATGGATTTATCTCTGGGCTTTCTATTTTTTTCCATTGATCTATATGTCTGTCTTTGTGCCAGTACCACACTGTCTGGATGACTGTAGCTTTGTAGTATAGTCTGAAGTCAGGTGGGTTTATTCCTCCTCCGGTTCCATTCTTCTTTCTCAGATTTCTTTGGCTATTTGAGGTTTTTTGTATTTCCATACAAACTGTGAAATTATTTGTTCTAGTTCTCTGAAAAATACCATTGGTAGCTTGATAGGGATTGCATTGAATCTATAGATTGCTTTGGGTAGTATACTCATTTTCACAACAGGCAGATTTTAACCACTGGACCACCAGGGTTAGCCATTGGACTAGCAGGGCAATCCATCCCTACTTCTCCTTAAGAAAAATAATAAAGAAGTTCATGCCAGATCTCTACCAATATGACACAAACATTGAAGGACCTGATGAATTAGGAGGGTTTAGAAGACTATGTTTATCTGGTTTTTGTTTCAAGGACTGAAACCACTGCAGAGTCCAAACTAAGATTCCTGAAGAGCAATTATACCAGGATAGAGTGCTCTGAGCAGGACAGAACCTGCAAAGTTATCTGGTACAACTACTCACTTTACTGACTTGCTAACAAAACTACTCAGAGATTGAGTGGTTTGCTCAGAATTGAAGCTGAATTTGTGACCTTCCTGGAGAACCTGGGCTCTTAGATAGCAAAGTTAATGAGCACCTGCACTGAAATTACTTCAGTTAAATATAGTTTATGGAGACTGGCTTTGATCCAAAGAAGCAGGTGTTTTTTTTTTTTTTAATATATTTTTACAAACATTTTAAAATTGGCATAACAGAGTGAAAATCACACAGATATTATGCTTATTTTGGTACATTAAGAAGAAAATTAAAAGATTCTTTTACACAATTTTTAAAATGGGATGTTTAATGCATGTGCTAGCTGTTAGCTTATGAGATAAAAACAACTACCATTGTATTTCCTCAGAGTTAAATATAACTCTATAGAGAGTACATGTGGAATGAATGGTCGATATGATCAATTATAAATACATGAAGAACCTTTATCTGAATGTTGGCTGTACTCCTGGTGCTTTCTCTGATCCTGGTTAGGATCTACTCCTTGGAGAATATATTTGTATTTCCCTTAATATAAATCATTCATTCTTAATTACGTATTTAACATTTTAGTACATACTACATACTAGACATTACACTGGCCCTAAAAATACATAGGTCAAGACTTAGTTCTTATTTTTAAGTATTTAATAGTCTATTGGGAAAAAAGGAAACATAAACAAAGTTATCATGCAATATGTTAAAGTCAGTATAGTCAAAGCTCTGATTTTTCCAATAGTCATGCATAGATGTGAAAATCAGACCATAAAGAAGGCTGAGCACCAAAGAATTGAAGTTTTTGAACTATGATACTGGAGAATAGTGTTGAGAGTCCCTTGGACAACAAGGAAATCAAACAAGTCAATTCTAAAGGAAATCAACCCTGACCATTAATTGGAAAGACTAATGGTGAAGCTGAAGCTCTAATACTTTGGCCACCTGATGCAAAGAACTGACTCACTGGAAAAGATCCTGATGCTGGGACAAATTGAAGGCAAAAGGAAAAGGAGGCAGCAGAGGACAAGATGGATAGGTAGCATCACAGACTCAATGGACTTGATTCTGAGCAAACTCTGGGAAATAGTGAAGGACAGGAGGTCCTCGAGTGCCATAGTCCATGGGGTCACAAAGAGTCAGACACAACTTAGCAACTGAACAACAACAACAAACGTTAAGAGTATGGTGATATAAACTAACCCTAGAGCAAATCTGCAATTGGAACAGTTCCTGTATCTGAAGGACTGGAGAGACTGACAAGAGAAGTGACGGTTAACACCAGGAAGATACACAGTGAGCAAATATCTTGTCCTTCAACTGGTTTCTTAGTTTTCTAGCAATTTTACCTAATCTGCATTTTGGTGCTTCATTGTTGAATTTTCATTCTGATTTAGAATATTTGTTGTTGTTATTCAGTCCCTCAGTTGTGTTCCACTCTGCAATTGCTTGGACTGCAGCATGCCAGGCTTCCCTGTCCTTCACTTTCTATCCCAGTTTGCTCAAACTCATGTCCATTGTGTCAGTGGTGCCATCCAACCATCTTGTCTTCTGCTATCCCCTTCTCCTCCTGCCTTCAATCTTTTCCAGCACAGAGTTTTTTTTCCAATGAGTTGGCTGTTCCCATCAGGTGACCAAAGTATCAGAGCTTCAGCTTCAGCATCAGTCCTTCCAATGAATATTCAGGATGGATTTCCTTTAGGATTGACTGGTTGGATCTCCTTGCAGTCCAGGGGACTCTCAAGAGTCTTCTCCAGCACCACAGTTCAAAAACACTCAGCACTCAGCCTTCTTTCTGGTCCAACTGTCACATTCATACATGACAACAGGAAAAACAGCTTTGACTAGATGAACCTTTGTTAGCAAAGTGATATCTCTCCTTTTTAATGTACTCTGTAGGTTTGTCATAGCTTATCTTCCAAGGAGTAAGCATCTTTTAATTTCATAACTACAGTCACCATCCACAGTGATTTTGAGTCCAAGAAAAAAAGTCTGTCACGGTTTCCATTGTTTCCCCATCTACTTGCCATGAAGTGAATGATCTTAATTTCTTGACTGTTGAGTTTTAAGTCAACTCTTTCACTCTTCTCTTTCACCTTCATCAAGAGGCTCTAGTTCCTCTTTGCTTTCTGCCATAAGGATGATGTCATCTGTATATCTGAGGTTATTGATATTTCTCCCGGCAATCTTGATTTCAGCTTATGCTTCATCTAGCCTGGCATTTTGCATGATATATGCTGCATATCACTTAAATAAGTAGGGTGACAATATACAGCCCTGATGTACCTTTTTCCCGATTTTGAACCAGTCAATTGTTCTATGTCTGGTTCTAACTGTTGCTTCTTGACCTGCATACAGGTTTCTCAGGAGACAGGTAAGGTGGCCTGATATTCCCACCCCTTTAAGAATTTTCCACAGGTCGTTGTGATCCACACAGTCAAATGCTTTAGCATATGTAGTCAATGAAGCAGACGTAGATGTTTTTCTGGAATTCACTTGCTTTTTCTATGATCCAGTGGTTGTTGGCAATTTGATCTCATATTTAGGTGGGTTTATTATAATAGACTGCAGTTAGGGGCACAGATAATTCATTTCCTTTACTACTTTATATTACCCAATTTAATGCTACAGGGCCTCATGGCAAATGCATTAATAAATATGTAATAAATAGGTGATTTACATGCATTACAAGATTTCAATTGTGAAAGAGCCAGTTCTCAATGTTTTAAATTCATGTTTTCTCATCATCAAAGAAGATGAAAACCTTTAACTATAGTAGCTACAGATTGAATTAGTATACAAATTAATATTTTCTTTTCATTTTCTTTTATCTTGAAATAAATGAGAAATTATCACTTACAAAGTATATTCAAAGAGAGATTTTCCATAAAACCTATCATTAAGTTTCTTGTATTTGTTGCTTTATAATTAATTTTTAGTTCTAGAAAGTTTTAAAATTAATTCATTTAATCACATATAACTGTGATTATCTATAAAATGGGGCTAACAACTCCAATATACCCCATAGGTGGATTAGAAACTCAAAGATAAAAATGAATAGGAAAATTCCTATGAATTAAAAGTTCTACAGAAGTGAAAGTCACTTAAAATTTGAAAAACTAAGTTCAGAAATTTTACTTTTAAAAAAAAGTTTTGAGGCATGGCAGAAAATGAGTTAATTAAATAATTTTTTTTCTGTGTCTAAATCCCATAAAGTCAGTTACACATTGTTATAATTAACATTCTATTGAAGAAGTGCTGTGGATTTTTAAGGATGGAGAATAAATGTGTTCTTATTAGAGTTCTTACTTGCAAATTTATGTTAATATGAGTCACAGTCCAAGTGAGGAAAAAAATTCCTAGAAACATTTCCAAGAGTCTCTCTTCCTCTCTCTTATTCTCCCTACCTCCCTCCCTTCTTCCATTGTTTAATTCTTTCTTCCTTGCAGTCTACTTTAATAAAAGATAATGCTCACCAGGCTATCTGAAAAGTTCAGTTTGAGTTCTGAAAAAGAACTTTTATTTAACTGTGGTTTTCTTTTTATTTCCTAACCACTTCCTAGATTAGCTGTTAAAAAGAATCATAAAAACAGATTCCATTTAATAAAATATTGAGAATTTTCAAGCCATTTACCTTATGATAAATACTTAATCATGAGTCTAAATATATCCACATTTTACCCTATGGCTAGAAAAAGTGAATTAAGAAATATATTTATCTTACATGCAGTAGTTAGTTCAGATTGCAATGGGATGTTTTAGTGCCCTCATTTAATTGCATGGTGTGTGTGTTTGTTGCGTGAGCCCTATGAAATGAAGTGTCAACACTATAAGTAATCTTTAGGAAAGAAGAGGAGCTGGTCCTTGAATGAATGCCTAATATGTAGAATGAATGCCTAATATGTTGAGGCAATAAAAGATGCTGTCTCTCTCACTAACAAATTAGAGAAAGTATAGGCATCTTCTCAAGGTTTGGTATAGATATATCCCTTGACTGAATAATATTTCAAAACAAAGAACAAGGATATTTCTTTCTCTCTCTCTTTCTCTGCATGTGTGTGTGTGTAGGTCCCTTTGTTAAAAAAGGAAAAGAACAACAACAACAACAAAATAAAAAACCTAATAGAATGTTACTGCTAGAATTACCAGTCACCTAGTCCCAGTCATTTGTTGTATACGTGAGGTCCAGGGAGGGCAAGTATGTTTTCATTTACACTCGTGGCTGATTCATGTCAATGTATAGCAAAACGAATACAGTATTGTAAAGCAAAACAAACTAAAAAATAAAAATCAATTAAAAAAAAATAAAGTTAAGCCTGGGGAAAAAACAAACAAACAAACAAACAAATATTCCAGCAAGGAAAAAGAACTTGGATTAGAATCTGTCTCATTTCCCAAGTAGAGTTATTTTCACTTTATTTTCACATTCATATAATTAAGCTTATCTTTATCTTTTTCTTTTCCTCTCCTCCTTCTTTTCCTTTCCTCTTCTCTCTCTCTCCCTCTCTCCCCTTCTCTACCTTCCTACCTCCTCCTCCTCCTTTTGTATTACTGACTCTGAAGCGTAGCCGTTAGGCGGGCAGGTACGCAGGCAGGCTAGGCTCTGTAGATCAAGAGTTCAAGTCCCAGATCCGACTCTTTTTTCAAGCCTTTGACTGTGTGGATCACAGTAAACTGTGGAAAATTCTGAAAGAGATGGGAATACCAGACCACCTGACCTGCCTCTTGAGAAATCTGTATGCAGGTCAGGAAGCAACAGAACTGGACATGGAACAACAGACTGGTTCCAAATAGGAAAAGGAGTACATCAAGGCTGTATATTGTCACCCTGCTTATTTAACTTCTATGCAGAGTACATCATGAGAAACGCTGGACTGGAAGAAACACAAGCTGGAATCAAGATTGCTGGGAGAAATATCAATCACCTCAGATATGCAGATGACACCACCCTTATGGCAGAAAGTGAAGAGGAACTCAAAAGTCTCTTGATGAAAGTGAGAGAGGAGAGTGAAAAAGTTGGCTTAAAGCTCAACATTGAGAAAACGAAGATCATGGCATCTGGCCCCATCACTTCATGGGAAATACATGGGGAAACAGTAGAAACAGTGTCAGACTTTGTTTGTTTGGGCTCCAAAATCACTGCAGATGGTGACTGCAGCCATGAAATTAAAAGGCGCTTACTCCTTGGAAGAAAAGTTATGACCAACCTAGATAGTATATTCAAAAGCAGAGACATTACTTTGCTGACTAAGGTCCGTCTAGTCAAGGCTATGATTTTTCCTGTGGTCATGTATGGATGTGAGAGTTGGACTGTGAAGAAGGCTGTGCTGGACTGGAAGAAACACAAGCTGGAATCAAGATTGCTGGGAGAAATATCAATAACCTCAGATATGCAGATGACACCACCCTTATGGCAGAAAGTGAGGAGGAGCTAAAAAACCTCTTGTTGAAAGTGAAAGAGGAAAGTGAAAAAGTTGGCTTAAAGCTCAACATTCAGAAAACGAAGATCATGGCATCTGGCCCCATCACTTCATGGAAAATAGATGGGGAAACAGTAGAAACAGTGTCAGATTTTATTTTGGGGGGCTCCAAAATCACTGCAGATGGTGACTGCAGCCATGAAATTAAAAGGCGCTTACTCCTTGGAAGAAAAGTTATGACCAACCTAGACAGCATGCTGAAAAGCAGAGACATTACTTTGCCAACAAAAGTCCGTCTAGTCAAGGCTATGGTTTTTCCAGTGGTCACATATATATGTGAGAGTTGGACTGTGAAGAAGCCTGAGTGCCGAAGAATTGATGCTTTTGAACTGTGGGTGTTGGAGAAGACTCTTGAGAGTCCCTTGGACTGCAAGGAAATCCAACCAGTCCATTCTGAAGGAGATCAGTCCTGGGTATTCTTTGGAGGGAATGATGCTGAAGCTGAAACTTCAGTACTTTGGCTACCTCATGTGAAGAGTTGACTTACGGAAAAGACTGATGCTGGGAGGGACTGGGGGCAGGAGGAGAAGGGGACGACAGAGGATGAGATGGGTGGGTGGCATCACCGACTCAATGGACTTGAGTTTGAGTGAACTCCGGGAGATGGTGAGGGACAGGGAGGCCTGGCGTGCTGCAATTCATGGGGTAGCAAAGAGTCAGACACGATTGAGCGACTGAACTGAACTGATTAGAATGATATTAAATTTTTAGTTTATTTTTCACAATCATAGTCTTCATACTAATACATACTTATGTTATTTATTAGAAATCACACGGCTTAAATAAAATTTTCCCAACTGTCAGGAAAAATGACTAGAATTCAGAGTTAATCATTTATTACCACATAGTAAGTTTTTATCTCCCTATAATAAGCAGTACTCTTGCATGGAGAATCCTATGGACAGAGGAGCCTGGTAGGCTACAGTCCTTGGGGTCGCAAAGTGTCGGACACGACTGAGCGACTAACACACACACAAAATAAGCATTCACTTGGCTAATAAACGAGAGGTGAAGGTACACAAAAAGATCTGTGCAGAGTGGGAGTTTAACTTTTCAGCAAAGACAGTAAGAGAAGGTTGAGTCCTATTTCTTCCATCTATTTACCATCAGTATGACCCGGTTAGATCACAACCTAGTTTCCCCATGCATAAAACTGGAAAAATGATAGCCACCTAACAAGTTAGTTGAAAATGAAATGGGACTTCACACGTGAAAATGCTTGATGAACTAAATACTAAATAAAAGTAATGTCTGAAGAGATAAAGTCAAGTAACTCAATCAAATATTAAGTACTATGCTTTAATGCTCAACTAAGCTCTGATTTTTTTAAAAGGTGAGTTCAACTTTCTCTGAAAGAGAGCACTGCTAACTTGGTTTCAGTTAGGAAGTTTCATGTTGAAGTGTACCTAGTATTGCTACAAAGTATCTCAACTAAATAGTTGGCAAACCAGCCTCCCTCTTGGCCATTTCTCCTCATCCTGTAGCTTGAGTTTCTAAAAGACATTAATTTCACACAGGTCCTTGTGTCTTTCATCACTGAATCTTCCCTGTCTTACTCCTGACAACTTTACGGTATGTTGTCCATTTTGACCACCACATATCTAAGGAAGAAACATTTTACATAAAACTAGTATAAATTCTATATTTGCCCTTTCCATAGTAATTTAGTAATCCCCTATTCTGAGCAAGGAATGGTGAAACTATTTTGTATACATTATCACTGATCACAACACCTCTATAAAGTGCTTATTATCTGCATTTCATACATAAAGAAAGTGAGGCTTAGAAGTATTAATATTAAATTGTGCAGAATTACCAACTGAAATTCAGGTATGACCATGAATGTCTCACTCCTTCCATCATACCACATTTTGTATTTAAAGGAATTTATCTAACCCCACATGCAAGATCAGGGGCAGCAGCCGAGGGGAGCTACCCCACGTCCAAGGTAGGGAGCAGCAGCTGCGCTTTGCTGGAGCAGCCGTGAAGAGATACCCCACGTCCAAGTTAAGAGAAATCCAAGTGACAGTAGGCGCTAAGAGAGGGATCAGACAGACTGAAACCACAATCACAGACAACTAGCCAATCTAATCACATGGACCACAGCCTTGTCTAACTCAGTGAAACTAAGCCATGCCGTTGGGGCCACCCAAGACAGATGGATCATGGTGGTGAGGTCTAACAGAATGTGGTCCACTGGAGAAGGGAATGACAAACCACTTCAGTATTCTTGCCTTGAGAACCCCATGAACAGTATGAAAAGGCAAAAAGATAGGACACTGAGAACTCCCCAGGTCAGTAGGTGCCCAATATGCTACTGGAGATCAGTGGAGAAATAACTCTAGAAAAAAGAGGAAGAGATGGTTGGATGGCATCACCGACTCAATGGACATGGGTTTGGGTAGACTCCAGGAGTTGGTGATGGATAGGGAGGGCTGGTGTGCTGCGATTCATGGGGTTGCAAAGAGTTGCACATAACTGAATGACTGAACTGAACTGAACTGGTCAGTACTCATTTGCTCTTTATCCTTCTTGAAGATTCCATATAGTGTTTCAACCCCAGTTTAAATAACTGAGGAGACGCAATTTCAGTAATACAGATTCATTAATAGGAATGAATCATGCTCTGTTTAAATTGCAAATTGTGATTCCTAGAACCTATCTAAATTGTCCCTCTCTCTGAAAGTAATAAATTAAAACTATAATAGTAATAGATTTAGATAGATGAAACAACATAAATCAACCACAAAACTGCACATCTTCCTAATAATGTAGCATTTTGTAAGATTAATGTCTTAAGCAATGTTGGAGAATTACTCCAAAAGAGACTGATAATCCAATAGGCACTTCAATATAGAATATGTGATCTCAAAAGATTAAGAGTAACCAACAGGAAAGTCATGAAAACCCTTGAGCCTTTTTTGTAAAAGGACATTATGTATGATCCACTGTGAAAATTCAACCATAAAACATGTCATTTTGTGTTAACCAATTTCATAGTAAAAACTACACATCAGAAAGTCCCCAAACTTGATTCATCTCTGTTTATTCTAAGAACTTATGCATAGCTATGATTACAACCTAAATTTTAAATTTCATAACTGTTGGTTTTATGTTTCAAAATAAAGTCTTAAGTAAATTTTTTGCCCTATGTTATTTGCCTGAAATTTGAGCTTACTTTAAGTCGTTGTTTCCCCTATATTAAGTATCCTCAAGGAGAAAATGTCTCAATATACTGCAGGAAGGTGAAACTACTATTATTGTTGCTGACTTCTAAGGAAAATCCAAACTTCTATGAGTTAAGAGAACTGTGAGGTTCCCTAACTAGCCAACCAATTTACTTAATTCATTAGTTCATGTTGTTTTCAACACTTCCTTTAATCTCACATTCCATTTCTAGCTATATTAGAAGAGAACCAAAAAATACAGCAGAAAATAGTTCTAACTTCTCACTTGCAATGTGCTGGCATCCACACATGACAAGAAATAGGCACCAAACCTTAGAAATAGGAAATTGCTGCAGAAGTCCTATTTTCTACTAATAAAAAATAAGTGGGAAACATACTGTTCCATTACTCCAGAAATCTGAAAAGCTTAATAAACTGAAATAGGTGGAAAACTCAGAGCAAATTACTAGTTTAAAAAGAGAATGAACTTCACTAGTAGGTAAACCTCTATAACCTTACTTATCTTTTGCATACTCAGTATAAGTGCTCAGTGCATAAATGGCTAATGTGTGTATATACAGCATGTGTGTGTGCCTGTGTGTGTACATACAGCGTGTGTGTGTGCCTGTGTGTGTACATACAGCGTGTGTGTGTGCCTGTGTGTGTACATACAGCGTGTGTGTGTGCATGTGTTAGTTGCTTCAGTTGTGTCCAACTCTTTGTGACCCTATGGATTGCAGCCCGCCAGGTTCTTCTGTCCGTGGGATTCTCCAGACAAGAATACTGGAGTGGAGCCCTCCTCCAGAGGATATTCTCAACCCAGGAATCAAACCCGCGTCTGCACCGGCAGCACATATGCAACAGTATTTTAGTGCCTATCAATACCTTACATAATGTTTAAAATGTGACTGGATTAAAAATTTGAGGACAATGAAGCAGACTGAAGTAGATATATTGATATATTTATACATTATATACACAGAAACACACATCCAGTAACATAAATAAGCATTATCCTGATGATGACCCTATGCCACTAGCTATGTAGTGCTGAACAAATAATTCAATCTCTTTAGTTTTCCTGTTTTCCTTACCCGTAAAACATGACTATTTTGAATAGGATAAATGACTATTAAGATGTCTTATCTATGGGTAAAATATAAAAATCCTGGATTCACAAAAGTTGCTTAAGTTACTTAACTGCTCCTTTAAGAAGGAGTAAGGTAGGGAGAACCTTTTATTTCTCCCATTTGAAAATACATTTTTTAAAATTCCCAAGAACGAATGTATGGGCGTCCCAGGTGGCAGTGGTAAAGAATCCTGCCAATGCAGGAGATGTGGGTTTGATCCCTGGGTCAGGAAGATCCCCTAGAAAACGGCATGGCAACCCATTCCAGTATTCTTGCCTGGAGAATCCCATGGACAGAGGAAACTGATGGGCTACAGCCTATGGGGTTACCAAGAGTCAGACACAGCTGAATGACTGAGCGAGCGCGCGTGCGCACGTACACACACACACACACACACACACACACACGGTTCAAGGACAGGAGTAAAGCTGGACGAATACCAAAGTTCTCATCCTCTCACTCTATTGCAAAGCTATGCACAGTCAGTGAGAAAACCCCATGATGAGGCACCATTATTTCTTCTGCTTTCAAGGAATTTACAGACTAGAAAAAAAAAAGCCAATATTTTATACATATACGTGTGTGTGTGTGTGTGTGTGTGTGTGCGCGCGCGCGCGCGCTGTGCTAAGCTGCTTCATTTGTGTCTGACTCTGTTGAGACCCTAAGGACTATAGCCTGCCAGGCTCCTTTGTCCATGGGATTCTCCAGGCGAGGATACCGGAGTGGATTGCCATTCCCTTCTCCGGGGGATATTCCCAACCCAGGGATCGAACTGGCGTCTCTTACGCCTAACCTGCATTGGCAGGTGGGTTCTTTACCACTATAGATGTAAAACTGTAACAGAAGGCACAGAATGAAACCCAAGAGATTGGAGTTCTGAGGAACACTGGATTATCTCCACTTGAGAGGGAATACCTCAGGAAGGACTGCGCCTAAAACTTGGATTGGGTTTTTTAGACAGAGAAAAACATAAGCAAATCCAAAGAACAGGCATGTTGAGGGAATAAGTCCTTCAATGTGGCTGGAGGAAGAATAATGGGAGATGGGATTACAGAGGCTAGGACTAGACTATGAATGCCTTTTAAAAGTCCAGGACAGAAGTATGAACTTAATTTGGAAAGTAAAGGAAAATCCCTTAAGTGCTATAATCAGAGCCATACTTTAGGAAGTGTCTGGCTTTGATACATAGGATTTAGTAGAAAAGCCAGTTAGAAGTTCTGGTGAGGAATGAGGAGAACCCAGATTTGGGTAAACATAGAAAACAGAGAAGATACTTCCATTGCTCACACTACTTATCCACTTAAGATTTTAAACCATATAATGGAGGAAAAAATTGCAAATTTACTATTTTTCAACTTAAACTGGTTCCCATCAAGTAATTTACTTAAAACAGACAAAAGATAGCTTTTCTAGCTATCTTAGAAAAGAGTTAAAACCATCAAAAAAGCATATGGAGTATTTAATTTTGGCCAGGGTTTCAGGACAGGTACTTGTATACCCTGCTCAAAATAATTTGCATCTTTCTGGAGGGTAGTTTTGCAACATGAATCAAAAGTCTAAATACTATAATTCAGCAATTTGGAAATAATTATAAATAAGAACAATAATTTACCTCCAATACTTTGGCCACCTGATGCGAAGAACTGACTCATTTGAAAAGACCATGATGCTGGGAAAGATTGAAGGCTGGAGGAGAAGACGACCACAGAGGATGAGATGGTTGGATGGCATTACCGACTCAACGAACATGAGCTTGAGTAAGCTCTGGAGTTGGTGATGGACAGGGAAGCCTGGTGTGCTGTAGTCCATGAGGTAGCAAAGAGTCAGACACGACTGAGTGACTGAACTGAACTGATATTTGTTCCTGCGCTGCTCATACTTGCAAAAACTTTAGGAATAACTTGAATATTTAACTATATGGGATTAACAGGCATATTTAGAATACTACATCCATTAAAACAATGTAGAATGTTTTAAAATGAAAAGTATTTCCCCATTTAGTGGGAGAAAAATGATTACAGAACAAACTGTACCATACATAACCCCCAAACACATACACTCACTGTTAAAAATACACACCTAAACCACTCTGTGAAGTGATAGCTTCCTTCTTCCACAGACCTTCTAAATTTTCTACAACACACACACACACACACACACACACACACACACACACACACACACAGAGTATAACAATACTAAAGCAGTAAAAAAACTAGAAAAAATCGCTAATGAATGACTCAACATTGGGTTTCAACTAAGTTTAGAATTGAAAAGCAGGGAGGCTTCCTCTAATCAATAAGTCTCTCAATTGATTAACACCCAAGTTGCCTTCTCAGGATTTTTTAGGGGGGTGGGTTTGAGTAAGGGGTTAAGTAAGGCATGTTTCAAGCAGCAAGAGTCCTCCTTCTCTCTACCTGAATGTCAGTATAAGCATACGCCTGTATCCACATACTCAGTAAAGTATTGAAAGAAATTGAAAGTGACTTAGCAACAGTAAAGAAAGCCCTAAGCTCCAGAAATGGTCCTAAGTCAATCTGTCTTGCCTTACAATCAAACTAGGTTTAAATGCTAGAAAACTTCTGTCCCCATTCTACACAAACTTCTCTCAAGGTTCACTTACAGCATGTTAACTGCCAAATCCCAAAAGCACTGGTAATAATAGGTGGTGTTGCACATTTCTAAAATTCAATAGGGTCCACAGTCATTCCTCCATCTTCACATTAAATGACTTCTCTGTAGTGTTTTAACCACCCATTCTATTTTCTCTTGAAAAATCTCTCCCTCCTTAAGATCAGGGAACCTGCACGATCCCGCTTGGACTCTAACTTCATGATCTTCCTGGTCTGCAAATCCTCACTATTTCAATAGGTTTTAGGATTTCCTTACTTAACCTTCTGTTCTTTCTATGCTAATATCCTCACAGTATTCATCTGCCTCACTTTGCATTCAGTCTCAATTAGTCATTCATCATTAAGCCTGTCATTTCACTAAGCTTCAGTAAATTTCCAAAATGGAACTTGGCATCATTTCTCCCTACTTTAGCTCTATTTCTACTCACACTAAAGCACGAGCACTGCCAAAGTTTCACTCTGAAATTTCATGTTGTCCTCTGAGGCCCTCCCTCACCCTAGTCCCACAAATCTATGTCAAATGTCAAGTACTCCTAAGTTTCTCAAACCTGTCACCCCCTTTTCATTCTTATTTCAGGCCAAATCTAGGCACTATTTGCTTTAAATGTGGGCACAAATACAGTCATCCCCTTCTGCCTCTAAGTTCTTCTCCAATTTATCTTATACAGCACTCCAAAACAGTCTTTAAAACTTCCAAAGGCTCTTCACTCCTTTTATGATAAAATCCAAAGATTGCAGTGTCTTCTGCAATCTGACCCAGAGTATCTTTTCATAAAACCAGAGAACATCAACACCGGTACACCAGAAATCACACAAAAGAGGAAAGTGAAGACAAAATAAGGTTAAGTTTCTTACTCTGGCCAAAATCACACACAAAGAAAAACCACAGAAAGAGAAACCTGAAAACATAGATCAGGGTTTCCTAAATCTGTCTGATTATAACATAAATGGTGTTATAACCCTAGTGTCAAGATGCTTAATATATTGCCACACACTTCCCCTGTAAGTTCTGATTTGGTAGACCTGAATAGGATCATAGGAATCCACACAAAAAAGAAGGTAATTCTCTTCAAGGAACTTTGAGGAAACCTGACCTAGATCTTACAAATAAATCTTCTACATTCTTTAATCATACCAATCTTATCTTGCAGCTACTATCCTATAAACATTCTGTTCTACCCAAAAAAGCTCTATTCTACCTTGTTTAGTGGTTAAATCATTCTCCCACCCCACCCAAATCCCCAAACCTACCTATTCCTTCTATTTTGGGCTCTTTAAAATCTTTTGACTGTCTTAATCAGTGCTTTTCAAATTAACCTCAATGGTCAAGTACTTCATAGATTCATTTGTTGTAAGTATTCCACTAAGAACAACAGAAAATCCAATATGAAAACTATATAAAAGAATATAAATTATTAATGTGGGGCTTAGCCTGAAAGATAAAATGTCTTCAACAGTAATCAGCAAAAACAAAACCAAAATCAAATTTTAAACACTGAAATCAGAATATCTCATTTCTTTATACCCTTATATATTACCATCTTAGATGTGGCAAGTGGATGAACAGGGGTGGTAAGGGAGTAGAAAAATATATGTATGAGCTTAAGACTGTTTTTTGTTTAGTATACCTAGAGAGCTTAGATTCTTTTCTCTATTGTCACACTTTTCATAAAATGAAGAAAAACTCACTCCATGGTAGTTTCAGCTTCTCACTGATGTCCACTTAAGTCATAACCTCTAATCTGCAACATTAAAATTATCTGCTGATAAACACTCAAATATAACTTAACAAACGAATACGAACAATAGATAAAGTTAGTCTTCCCACACAAAAAAGCCAAAGACAGGCACTAAAAAAAGTATCAGGCCATTCCACTTACATACAAAATGAGGCTCTCCAGAGATATCTCAGAATAAATTTGATTTTATATATAGTGCTTGAAAATAATCAAATCTCTGGTATAATATGGATTATACTCAATCTTAATTTCTCCAATATCAATATCAAAGTATTCCTAAATTAGTTCAGCAAATGAAGAACTTAAGATGTTATTAAATGGTCTAACATTCAAATTATTAATACAGAGACTTAATGGTTGCTGAGTAGGCTGTGATGTGACTTTTCACCTATTTTTAAAGTCTATATTTATTGTATTGTTACCACTACTGATGTTTTTACTTAACAAAACCTAATAAAGCAATTTACTTTCACTTTCTAATGCTAATGGTCAGAAGGATGAATAAAAATCCTTCTCTTCATTAAATTCATATGTAAGGAAACCATAAAGGTAAAAAAAAAAAATCAAGCTATATTGTTTTTTGTTTTCTTTAAGTGTTTAACTATAAACTCTTTCCAATGTCTCATATGACCTCAATCTTAAGCTCACCTTTTCCCCACAATACTTTACTGATCAAATTTTTAAAGATACTGTAATTAGCTCCACATACTGCTTTTAGAAACATTTACCACCAATCCTGCTAACAATTCTGCTACAGAAATACTTTTTTTAATTATAAAACTTGAATGTGGCCCAAAAATTGCTTGTATGGAATGTCTAATCGGACTACTTAAAAACAGCTCTAACAATTTTTAAGATAATTTATTACAAGGTAAGATTGTCAGTCTACCACCTTCCTTTTTCCTTAAAATGGCACATTTAACCCTCTACATAATAAAATATTTTTAAAATATTCATTACACTCATGAGCTTAAATTCTTACACAACCCAGATCCACTGAGACTTGAAAGGATCTGGGCTTTCAAGGGGGAGGAAAGGGGATCAAGATCACTGATTGGTTATTACAAGGACAAAGGTTACTGACTTAAATATAGACACACAGTTAAAACTACTGTGTATGTATTTTAAACGTTTTAAGACATACAAAATTATAATCTAATTAAAAGGTAACTGGTAATAACTTTATAAAGGCTCAATAGTATTTCCAAAGAAGAAAACAGGCTTAGTGCAAACACAGAATCTTGCTACCTGCAAATCTTTGGATAGAATTTCAACTATACCAAGTCAGCTTTAAAAAAAAAAAATACTGAATCACAGAAAATATGTCATTATGGAATACAAACATGCCTATGTAGATTTATCACACCCAAGTGACCAAATGAAATTCTGTTAAAAGGACATTGTTTAAAACATGAAAGATTTAAGAACAGAACCCAATCAACGATAGGACTGCAAAGACGAAATAGAATGCCAGTGAAACAGAACAGCATGACATTTTCTCATACACAGCCAAATGCAAAAACATTTGAAATAGCTGATTTAACCCTCTACTCTTAAACCCTTATTTGACTTCATTTTCAATCCAAAATAGATCTAAATTGCAAAGGTTATTCATAGAAATACATTACTGGTCACATAAAAAACGAAAAAAGATTAAAAAGCAGATATACCCTTGTCCTTCCAATTTTTCTTCTGACCGTCCATCTCTTGTCACGATCTGCCCTACAGATGCAATTATCAATTATGCATAACAGCAGAAAAGCTGCAACTGCGAAAATCTACCCCCTGAGACATGAAATACCCGTTTCCTCAACCGAAGCCTGCAGTCTCCTCTGCTGCACAACTGCAGCAGGACTGAAGTCACCTGACGCCTTCTGGGTGTGGAACAGTCTGACGCAGTGCAATCTGTAACTAGGCTACCAATGCCCAGGCACTACCGCCTTCTTCTATCTGCTTATTGTTCTAGTCTTTTGCTTGTTGCTCACACCCAAAGGAGCTACTTTTGTAGGGTGGGGTGGGGTGGGAGGCAAGCTACCAAAAGAAAGGAAAGAAAAAAGAGGGTTGTTCTGGCAGAGTTAATCACTGAATATATCTGTAATACACTTGAAGACCACATTCGGTTTTTGTTTTTTTTCTTGACAGGGGAATTATGCTGCTGCTTTCCAGCCTCATTTAAAACTTTAAAATTAATGATTACCTGATAAGATAAAAATGGACTGATCCAAAGAAGGGTAACAGCTTAAATTTCAAGTCTTGTAAATGCATTCTCTTTTTACTTTCTCCAAAATTATCAGCATTTTGCACCCTTATGAGAGTATGACAAGAGAATCTCAAAAGTTAAATTATTACTGTTGCTTGAATATACATTAAATAGAAAAAAGTTTTTATTCTATTTCAGCAACCTATTTCTAATGTAATGCTGTTTTTTCTTCTTTTGCAATTACAGAAATCCAGAGACTTGCAAATATACACTTGTTCGTAATCACCACCTGCTCCAACTCAATCTTTCAATAAATATCTATTAGACACCACTGCAGGTACTATTAATAGACTCTTTGCTTGAGGAGAAATATTCACATGCTAATTATATCATTTGCTTTGGGAAAGTGACATTAAGACCAAAATAAAATTTTACTGATAAATACAAAAACAAATCTAAGGAATTTCTAAATTTTTATTATAAAATTATAAAACTGACATTCATTCCAGCACAGAGTATTTTATCTTTACTAACATTTCACAACTGGTTTGACTAACACTATCATCTGACTTTAGCAGGAAAGGCAACATATATTTTTAAATGCTTTATATGCTGAAGTATAAAGAATGGAGCCTATGCAGGAAACTACATACTTCAGAAGATTAGCTACAATTAAATAGTATAACATATATATTTTTTTAATATACATATGTTTATATATATATATATACATATATACACACATACATATTAGAACCTGCTGTAAAACTGAGGCTTCAAAAAACCCATGATCATATCAGAAGTGGCCTGAATAAAGAACTCAGTTCTTTCCCTCTCTGCCTCTCTAACTCCAAACACAAGTAAAGCGAAGCAATTTTTAAAGAGAGTCTAGTATTCTCAGATAAAAAGTTAATATTTAACTTTAAATTCTCCTCACTGGACCTGGACCCTTGGATAATGTGATATTTGAGAACACTGTCACCAAGTCCTATCACAGCTGAAAATCTCTGGCCTCTTCCTGCAGTAGTTAGAAATGCCAAACTATTCACTATGTAACATTTCCAAAGCAGAATTTTCTAATAATGAATTCCTTAAGACTGAAGGCCAGTAACTACTTTAGCATTAGACTAATGCACTCAAAAACATTGCCCAAACACTGTTTTCAAGTCAGAGATTACTACACTAATAGGAGAGGGAAAAAAGAATTCTTGAGACAAAAGGTATTTACCATTCATATTATTCACATCTTCTGCTACTTGACTTGGTTCAGTCTAGGATTTCAGACAGCAGAGGTCTGTATTTTGGAGTAGGCAGCAATATGTAAGCTGTAAGACATCCCAGGGCCACCTCTTGCAAGACAGTCCTCCTTTTCCATTTCTTTCCTTCCTATAATTCTGAACCCCAGAAAAACTCAAATTTTTGTTTTGCTTTGTTTGCTTTATGATGTTTAGAGATGAAGACAAAGTGAGAAAGAAGGGATCATTTGGGTTGAGTGCTACTCTCTAAATTGGCAGTTGCTAGTATACAATTCTTAATAACTAAAAAAATTATTTCTACTTTCCAGCAATGGACAACAGGAATTTGTAAAAAAAAAAAAAAAGTTATAGTTACAGAGTAGTTTTAAACTTACTTCAAAATTTAATTATTCTGAGCTATACAAAAGTATAAAACTGAACATATGTCCCATTACTGAAAGTATAATGCTTAACACCATACGCTGTAATATAATGCCCTCTATGGACTAAATTATAGCACTTCAGCATTAATTACTGAATTGAACCTAAGACATGAACAAAGATTGTATTCTAGAAAATGAACAAGCTAAAAATAACCAAAAAATAATGAACATTCTAAGATCTATAAACAATTTCATATAAGCTGCTAAAAATGAATGCTACACACCATAAAGAAATTAAGTGATACTAGTCAATGAGAACTAAATAAATGTTGATTTCTTATATTATAATCCAGAATAGATAATACAAAAGATCCAAAGCATTTTAAAATTTGGAATTAAATAGTCATTAGGTTTTGAACAAATCTTTGAAAACTTTTAAGTTTTCGTTGAATACATGTTTGGGGGAATCTTCAAGGTCACTTCATAATGTTTATCATAGCATGATTCAAGCATTTGTTTGATTCAGTATGTTGTACCTGAATTCAAAATCCTCTTATATATAAAGTCATTTTCAAAGTCATTTCTTAGTGTGAAGCAAATATGCACAACTCACTAAACTCCTTTGCCCAACTGAATATGGTGGATTACAGAGCATTCCACAGATACCCTTTTCTGTCTCCAACACTAGATGGCACCAATACCCGCAGTACAATTGACTGTCCAACCCAAGACATGCAATCTGGCAAAAACTACTCAATTTTCCAGCTCTTTCCCAGGATTGACTGGCTGTCAGGAACTAGATCAAAGTACCACGGGAAAACAAAAATAACTCCAACACCAAAAAACATGTGGAATAAAACGATCTCTGACCAGAATTCAAAATCAATTTCGAACAATCGGAATTAAACATAAAGAAAGAAAGTAAAGTCGCATAGTCGTGTCTGACTCTTTGTGACTCCATGGACTGTAGCCTACCAGGTTCCTCAGTCCATGGAATTTTCCAGGCAATAGTATTGGAGTGGGCTGCCATTTCCTTCTCCAGGGGATCTTCCCAACCCAGGGATCGAACCCGGGTCTCCCGCATTGCAGGCAGACACTTTACCATCTGAGCCACCAGGGAAGCCCAAACATAAAAATAAAGCTATAAATTAGTAAATAAACTAAAGGTTATAAATATTCCCATGTGAAAACTGA
Source organism: Aepyceros melampus (assembly GCA_006408695.1). Taxonomy (NCBI): domain Eukaryota; kingdom Metazoa; phylum Chordata; class Mammalia; order Artiodactyla; family Bovidae; genus Aepyceros; species Aepyceros melampus. The sequence goes on along the minus strand of SJXQ01002577.1, from coordinate 66,686 downwards.
AAATATCCACTAAAAAGTAAAATAAAATTTAGAAAACTAAAGGAAAACTATAAAATGACAAAAATTTGCATCTTTGTTCTGTATACAAGGAACTCTCAAAATCAGAAAGAGGTGATTCTACATTTTAAATGGGCAAAGGGGATGAACAGGCACTTCATATAAGAAATACAAATAATCGATAAATATGTGGAACATGTTCACCTTCATTAATAATCAAAGATCAAAACAGCAAGAGAGTTACTTTAACCTGTCAAACTACTAAAGGTTTAAAAAAAAAAAGCCAGGTACACAATGTCTGGAAGGATACTTACGAAGCAAGTCCTAGTAAATGACTCTAGGAAGGTACACTAGGCAGCTGGTTAAGAAAGGGAGAAGACTTACTATAATTATACTTTTTGAAGTTTGTATAATGTGTAAGTCATTAACTATCAAATTTTAATAAAAATATTAATAAATATTAATTGTTGGTAATCAACAGAGCAATGGGTTTTCTAACTATTAAAAGGGCAAAAATTAGTACAAGTCCTGGCAAGGGATTAATCTCCAAAATATACAAACAGCTCATGCAGCTCAATGTCAAAAACCCAAACATCCCAATCCAAAATGGAGAGAATTAAACAGACATTTCTCCAAAGACATAAAGATGGTCAACAAGCACATGAAAAGATGTTCACCATCGCTTATTATTGGAAAGATACAAGTCAAAATCACCATGTCACCTCAACCAGTAAGAATGGCCATCATCAAAAACAAAAAATCAACAAACAATAAATGCTGGAGACAGTGTCGAGAAAAAGGGAACCCTCCCACAGTGTTAGTGGGAATGTAAATTGGTACAACCATTATGGAGAACAGTATGCTGCTAAGTCACTTCAGTCGTGTCCGACTCTGTGCAACCCCATAGAAGGCAGCCCACCAGGCTCCCCCATCCCTGGGATTCTTCAGGCAAGAACATTGGAGTGGGTTGCCATTTCCTCCTCCAATGCATGAAAGTGAAAAGTGAAAGTGAAGTCGCTCAGTCGTGTCCGATCTTAGCGACCCCATGGACTGCAGCCTACCAGGCTCCTCCATCAGTGGGATTTTCCAGGCAAGAGTACTGGAGTGGGGTGCCATTGCCTTCTCCGGGAGAACAGTAGGGTGGTTCCTTAAAAAACTAAAAATAGAACTACCATATGACCCAGGAATCCCACTACTGGGCATATACCCTGAGAAAACCATAATTCAAAAGGACATATGCAGCAAAATGTTCATGGCAGCACTATTTACAGCAGTCAAACATGGAAGCAGCCTAAATGACCATCAACAGAGTGGGTAAAGATGATATGGTACATATATACAATGGAATATTACTCAGCCACAAAAAAGAACAAAATAATGCCAGTTGCGGCAACATGGATAGATCTATAGAGATCATCATGCTGACTGAAGTAAGCCAGAGAAAGACAAATATCACATACTGCTTATGTGCTTGCATGCTAAGTCACTTTCAACTGTGTCCAACTCTGTGAGATCCTATGGACTGTAGCCCACCAGGCTCCTCTGCCCATGGGATTTTCCAGGCAAGAGTACTGGAGTGGGGTGCCATTGCCTTCTCTGAACACAACATTGTAAGTCAACTATATTTCAATAAAAAATTATTTTGCAAAAAGTTAGCCCAATATCTGAAACACAGTAGAAGCTCAAAAGGTATTGTGTTTACTATACCTAATTTGCTATGCAACCTTGGGGAAGTTTCTTAACATTCCGGACTTAGGTTTTTTCCATCCATTAAGTGATTCGCTCTTTCAGATTATGATGAAGACTAAATGAGATGATTTATGTGAAAGTTCCTGGTGCTTAAAAGATTTCCCATAAATGGCAGTCCCTCCTTTCCAGGTAAAATGCAAATAATTAGGCTTTTCTTGGCTGTTCAAAATACTTAAAAACATCCAAATAGGAAGAACACCTAGAAGTGAAAGCGAACTGAAACAAATCTAACTTTATTTCAAATGAGTAGTATAACCACACTGGAGTGGGAGAAAGAAGAAGGAAAAGGAAAAATAAAACCAATCCAAGTAACTGGGCAGGGCTGAGGCAGGTTGTCAGGTGGATTTGAAAAATAATCCTCTTCATTATTTTATTATAATGATATTCTACAACATTGTAAGACTATTTTAGATGCATTCAAGTATTAAACAAATTAATAAGTGTGAAGAGTCATGTTCTCACTATAGGAAAGTGTTAAGTCACTCAGTTGTGTCCAGCTCTCTGCAACCCCATGGACTGTAGCTTGCCAAGCTTCTCTGTCCAAGGAATTCTCCAGGCAAGAATACTGGAGTGGGAAAGCCATTCCCCTTCTCCAGGGGATCTTCCCAACCCAGGGACGAAACCCGTGTTTCCTGCATTACAAGCAGATTCTCTACCATCTGAGGGAAAATACAAATGTGAAATGAGGGAAGCAAGAAACAGTCCTCTAGGAATGTTTTGGATCTGAAAGTATATATAAACTCATGACTTCATAAACACATGGATGGACTAACGTTTATTCGTATGTGTGTATACAAGTATTTCCTCCCTCTGTCCACTGAAAGGGCTAAAATGCACAGATCCCACAGGAGCAAAGTACAACTCTTCGTATTTTGCATGCAGCTCTTGATCACTGAAAGGAATCAGGGACCCTTGGAGAAGGGTCCCAGACTTTGTGTCTGGGACAAAGTGGGCAAAAGATGAGCCTACAATATTTTGTTATGTTAGAAAGTAGGAAGTGTTTCCCTCTTCACTCAAAAGGTGGCTGCATGTCACTGAGCCAACTGAAAGGGGAGCCCTACAAATCTGGGGCAATTTATAACCAAAATAATTTAAGTATGGTAATGATTTTTAAACCATTAGGGGAAAAAAGAAATTCATGGATCCATACTGATAATTAATTAGTCAACTAATGGAAAAAGAGATTTCTTGCTAAGAGTAGAACACCGGTATTGGCTGACAAACATGGAGGAAGTTTTAGAACTGGAAAATTATCTTTTGTAAATTTACTGGTAAAGAATAAGTCAATCATCAATAGACACTAAGTCTAGGGAAAGAATTTTAATAAAGGGCAGGATATTTGCAGTGTCACCTGTCAGCTGTCACGAAGGACAATAGTTATATAAGGAAATCAGGAACCACTTGACCAAATGGCCTAGATTAACCTCATCAATGAAGGACTGACGGATAGTAGGTACCTCCAGACTGACATCATGAGAGGGGCACTACACCATCTTCATTTTGGCCATGAATCATAACCTCAATCTAATCACTAACAAACACTACACAAATGCAAAAAAAAAAAAAAAAAAGGAATTTTCTACTAAAACGAGAGAAGGGAAAGGGCCTGTGTTCTTCAAAAATGTTAGTCATAAGAGAAAAACTGGAAATGCAGAGTAAAGGAACCAAAGGCAACATAACAACTAAATATAAAACTTGGCTCTAGCCTGGACCTTACAGTAGAGGATACTAGGTCAACTAACAACTGGAATATGAATGATAGATTAGAAAAAAGCACTGTTATCAATGTAAAGTTACAAAGTTAATAGCTATACTGAGGTGATGTAAGAGAATATCCCTTTTTGAAGTATTCAGGGGTAACACAGAATGTACAGAACTTATCTCATGGGCTCTGGAAAAAAGGGTGTATTTATGTATCCATTGTCTAGTTATTTATAAAAAGAGACCATAAATAATAAAGCAAATGGGGAAATGTTAGTAGGTAAATTTAGATGAAAAGTATAAGACATTCTTTGTACTTTTATTTTTGCAATTGTTTTTAAGTTGAAATTACTCCCAAATGAAAGTTGTTTTTAAAAAAGCAATTATCTTAAAAATTCAAGTGGAACCATAGGTTTCCTAAAAATTCAGCTTAATTCCAGTCACAGGAAATTTAGCATCTAATGTGTAATAAACCCTCTTTTAACACAGATTGGTTTTTCATTTTAGTTCTGAATAAACCTGATGTTTCTTTTCACCGAGTCCCTCATGGCCAGTTTGCAAATTCATCTGTCCCTAGCTTTGAGTGAGTAAGTTTCTACATACTGACCATAATACCCACACATTGCCCCCAAAATATCAAAACAGGATCTGGAAAATTTTTATCATATTTATATAAATGGATAAGTCTGTATGTTTACTCACATTTGCTAATTCTAACTTTTAAAGTAGCATCTCTTTGTGAAGCCATTCCTAATATCCCAAGGTAGAGAGAGCCTCTTTGTGCCCTTAGTATTGTTAACGATCTTTCAATCATTACACATTTATATCCCTGAACTGTCACTCTGTGCCAAACTGAGACTTCCATTCGTCATCTGAGAAAAACATTTCAATTGTCATCTTGTAGTGCTATCAGTTAACTATTCAGAAGTTTCACTATATGGGTCTAAATTTAGTAGTATAAATTTAAGCAATTATTAAAATATTTTAACTTAGATATTTATATTTAAAATAAGTGGAAAGTGAAAAATTTTAATGCCAATGATAATCATATCTTAAGCAAAAAACGAAAACCATCAAGGTACCAAAAGCATAAATCTTTAGTCACAAATCTTTTTTAAAGAAAATAAAGAACATATATGAAACGCTCAGCCTCTAAATAATGGAAGTACAGTGAAGCAAAAAATAACATAATTAACGTTCATAATTATGAACTGAGGGAAACCAGTATTTACATTTCATTATTAAGTATATACTTTGCGGGAATTCCCTGGCTGTCCAGTGGTTAGGGCTCAAGTGTTTTCACCACGGTGGGCCGTGTTTCATCCCTCGTCAGGGAACTAAGATCCCACAGGTCATGCGGTATGCCAAAAAAGTAAAAAGGATACAGCCTGACTGAACCAGATAAAGGGCATGACTATAAAAAGCAAAGAGAAGCTTTAAAAAACGGTCCAGATTCATCAGTAATCAAAAAAATTCAAATTAAAACAAAAAAATGTTTCCTTTATTTTTCAAAATGGCAAAAATCATTTAAAAAATAGTAAAGCTACCACTTGTTGAATGCCTATATATGCCAGGTAATTTCTAGGCCTTTTTAAAAAGAACATTTAATACACTTTTTTATTTTACAATAGTTTTGGATTAACAGAAAAATCACAAGAATATTACAGAGAGTTAGCATATACCCTGTACTCAGTTTCTTATTATATTACTATGGTACACTTGTCATATATAATGAGTCAATAGTGATACATTTTTATTAACTAAAGTCCATGTTTTACTTGGGTTTTCTTAGTTTTCACATAATGTCCTCTTTCTCTCCTAGTATTCTATCCAGGCTATCACATTATATTTAATCATCATGTCTCCTTAGTTTCTCAGACTTCATTGTTTCTGATCACCTTGACAGTTTTGAGAAGTACTAGCCAGATTATTTTGTAGGATATCCCTCAGTTTGGGTCCAGACATCAGCATAGCTTATCACTGTGGATGTTAACCCTGGCACCTGGCTGAGGGAGTATTTCAGGCTTCTCCACTATAAGTGACTCTTTTTCTCCCTTTTCCATGCTGTACTCTTTGTCATACTGAGTGAAGTCAGACAGGGAAAGACACATATCATATGATACCGCTTTTATGTTGAATCTAAAAAAAAGTGTACAAATAAACTTATTTACAAAACTGAAATAGTCACAGATATAGAAAATAAACTTGTAGTTATGTGGGAGGGTTCAGTTAGGAAAGGGGAAGGATAAATTGGAAGATTGAGATTAACATTTACACACTGCTATATATAAAACAGGTAACTAATAAGGACCTAACGTATAGCACAGGGAACTCTACTCAATATGCTAGAATGGCCCATATGGGAAAAGAACCTAAAAGAGAGTGGTATATGATATATAGAACAGATTCACTTTACTGTACAGCCTGAAACTAACACAACAGTGTTCATCAACTATATCCCAATAAATATAAAAAAACAAAGCAAAAAAATACATTTTGATAAAATACCTTTTTATCAAGGGAAAAGAAGACTAGCATTCATTTTTCTCCTAATTAATTTTATCTAAAAATATCAATAAGGCATCAAAGTCTGCATCACATTTTGCTCATCTCCTTTGCTGATTAAAATCACTTTTTTCCCCCCAATTAAAAGTGAATCCTGCCTATAAATGTCATTTTAAGAAAACAAGGAGAACAAATTGGAGATAATAAATTATATGATCAAGTTTAATTTTTATTTAACACTGATTAATGTTTTCACATTTAAAAGTATATTCAGTATTAAGATACAGAAATTAAAAGAAAAAAACACCTATATCACAAACAAGAATGCAGAAGATCATTCATTAGCCCTCTGAGAACAGAGATGACCATTACAACTCCCTTCCTTCAGACAAATCCTCGATCCTTGTCTTAACTAAGCCTCTCCAGAATTTGTTAATGTTGATCAATTCTTCCACCTGTAACTCTTTCCCGTAGTTGATGTCTGCGACTTTAACTACTGCCTCAAGTCCACAGTAAATACATGCATACAGTTAAGGTCTTTCTCAAGAGCTTCCTGTGTATAATCTCTTTCATTCTTGGATGTCACATAGGTACCTTAATTACAACATTCTCAGAACTGAATTTTTCTTGGTCATTTGGTGACATGGATGAACTTAGAGTCTGACACACAGAGTGAAGTATGTCAGAAAGAGAAAAACATATATATATGGTATCTAGAAAAATGGTGCTGATGAACCTATTTGCAGGGCAGGAATAAAGTTGCAGTCAGGGAACAGACTTGCGGACACAGTATGGGAAGGAGAGGGTGGGACGAACTGAGAGTGGCACTGCCATAGAAACACAACCGTGCGTAGCAGGTAAACTAATGGGAAGCTACTGTGTAACATGAAGAGCTCAGCTCCAGCTCTGATGACCTAGAGGGGTGGGACAGGGCTGGGTGGCAGGGAGGTTCAAGAGGGAGGGAATATACTATACATACAGCTGATGCACAGCAGAAACTAACACAATACTGTAAAGCAATTACACTCCAATTAAAAAACATTTTAAAAAAGCATCTGCCTTGCACATGAATAATCTACAGATAATATATACTACTACGTCTAATAAACATTGAGCACTCTTAAAAGAAAAACAACTGAGTATTTTCTCCCATTAAACCCATTTTCTGATGTTTCCAACTCAGTTTCTCATACTGGCATTCATGTATCTGCACATAAAAGGAACCCGGGTTCCCCAGAGTAAGCTTTTAACTCCTCCCCTTATCTTCATGTCCGATTCCAATCAAACACTATTACTTACGTCTCTGTGCCTATCCCATTGCCTTAATGCTCATGATCTCCCCTTTCTTTGATTATAGCAACAAACTGTAAACTGGTCTCTGACACCAGTACTACCTATCTCCAATGCCTAAGTATATTCAGTAAATTCATAGTAATCACTACATATTTTTATAGAAAACACATCTAAATTAGGATGCTAAATAAAAACAAATACACAAGTTACTTTACACAAATCAGGTATGCGGGAAATGTGGAGTCACAAGAAAAAAATGAGAATTAGTACTTTCCAGGAGAATTAATAGCATACCTCAATGTACACTTCAACAAAATGTCTAATACTCAATATGCTTAACTTTACACCTATTACTGGAATTACTGCATTATACTGAAATAGTAGAGACAAGTAACAGAAATGTTCTTTCCTTAACATTTTAAAATGAAGATATTTCTGGGAAAACAAAAGTAAATATATCTCAAAATACTTCGTTTTTAATACCTCTTGCTCTTGACCCTATTAGGAAACACTAAAGCAAAAGAGAAGAAATAGTTGTTGAAGTCAATTCTAATAAAATTTTGTTCCAGTTCTGTGGTGCAATATAAAATTACCAACAAATAATTATTGGCAAGTTAAGAGCAAGAGTGAGTATGAGTGCGGGGGTGGGGGGGGGAACACTAAAACCTTTAACTGAGCCAGTAAGAAGAATTCTTATCGATGTGATATATTTAGACCCTATAAACATAACACGCTACACAAAAGGTAGAATGTTCCATAAGTCACAAGGTGGCAAGAAAGCACACAATAATGTATGGATTGTTTACCTGAAGTTTTACTCAGCTCTGCTGAAAATATAGCAGATGGTGATCTTCGCTCTTTTTCTGTATCAGAAGGAAGTTTTTTCTCGGCTTCTTTCACAAGAACTTTGGGTTTTTCTATGCTGCCTATCTCTGCTTGAGCAGCCAAAGCAGAAACATCTGGAGGCAGTACGGGCATCTTTGAAACATCACCCCTATCTTTGGAGAACTCATCTGGGACATGAACTTCTTCCTCTTTAGGCTGTATACTCTTGAAAGAAAGGTCATGGGGCAATCCTGCACAAGCCAGTGACCCAGCTCCACCCTGGATGTCAGCAATTTCACTTTTGTGGGATACTTCTAGGTCAGTGTATTCCCTGGCTAATGTAGGAGAAGAATCTGCTTTAGAACTGACAAAGGTAGGGAACTCATCTATAATCTCAATTGGAGATGAATCTGAAAATGTTTCACTTTCTCTTAGGTTTGCTTCCTGAGCAATGAATAAGCCATCACTTGAATAAACTGCAGTATTGAGCTCCTCCATCTGCAAAGGGATTTTCTCCTTTTGGGTCAATGCTGAAACTTCATCAGGTGCTAAGGTATCTTTTGTGATGCCTAAACTGGGCTGAAAAGACTCCAAATACGGTTTTCCTCCCTCAGGTGGTGGTGAAGCACTGAGTTTTCCCTTATTTTCATGTCTTGTCATTGACTCAGATGAAATTTCAATGAGATTTTCTTTCACAAGTATTACAGCTTCATCTTGTTTTTGTGGAACTTCAGGTATTGAATCATCACTAAATAAGTCAACTGGTTCAGAATCAGGGGAGGAATCTTCAACTAGCTCAGAATGCTCGGGCACTGGCTGTGCAACTTCTCTATTTCTGAATAACTAGAGAAATCTGGAGTTGGTTCAGCAGAGACCTTTGTTTCTTTAATTAAATCACATGCTATAGATATATAAGGAGCTTCTGTTTCCTGAACAGCTACACTAATACTTTCAGGCTCTGTGATTTCTTCATTCATTCCTGATTCTTTTTTTAGTGATACATTCATGGCCTCCTCATATGGTGGGGGATTTTCAGGCTCAAACTTTATGCTTTCATAATTAACTGAAGGAGGAGTTTCTAATGGTGATGAACTGAGCTGCACTGCAGAAGCACCAGCACTAGGAACTACAGAATTTAATGGTGCTTCCATGACAATGTCAGGCAAAACCGGTGAAGGAGTAGCTTCAGATTCTTCAAAAGATGGGCAAAGCTGTGTTACGGGGTAAAGTGACTCCTGCACAGCTTCTGAAGTTTGAACCAGGTCCATTTTTGTTTCAAAGGCAATTTTTGTACCAGTAGCTTCATTCAATTCACTTTCACATGCTTCCTGAACCAAATCTGGGGTTAGACCTTCAGGCATGTTTGCCACTACTTCCTGGGTCACCTTTGACACATGATCTGTTGTAACATAATCTGTCTTAGACTCCTGTGCTGCCACAAGGAAAGGGTTTGATGCTTTGGCGCTGGCATTCTTCTCTGTTACAATTTGTGCCTTTTTTTCTTCTATCTTTTTTTCATCTGTCTTGTTTTCCGAAGTATGATCTTCCAACAAGGGGAAAATGTTTGTTGAAACATTCTCAGTTGTTGGGTTAAAGGGAGCACACGTGATGTATGCTCCTGAACCACCTCTTATAGCCTCTGGTGTACTGGGAAATGAAGTGTCATCATTACTGCTTTCACTATCTTTTTCACGATTTGTTGGTTCAAGGCTATCTGAAAAACTTTTCTTACCCACTTTACCTTCCAATTTGCTCTCTATATTACCTCCAGCAGCCAAAACATCACTATCTTGCTTGTAAGTATCTTTCATTTCCCATACTCGCTCAAATGGTTTGAAGTCTGCATATTCCCCCTCATAGAAACTTCTGCTGCAACTCCCTTTTCATTAAAGCTGTCCTTTGTTTTTTCTGGAGACAGAACTCTATCTTCTTCTTTAACGGATTTCGTAAGGACTGTAGATAACTCCTGCTGAGTATGAAGGATGTTACGACTAACTAAGTCCTCTTCTTTATCTTTACTCCTCACAACTATTTCGTCCCTAGGATTCGCTACCGTTATGGCAGGTTCTGCTTTTTGAGAGCCACTGAATGATGATTCCATTTCTGAGTATTCCAATTCTGAAAACTCGGTTAAATTTCTCTCTACAAATGGATTTTTTGCCTTCTCTGAGAATGCTTTGGAAGCTTCATTTGAAATTTCTGGAAGTGTTCCTTCAGTGGGTAGTACTGCTGGTAAATCACCAAGGTATTCACGTTCTTTAAAAGAAGCAGCTGAGAGAGGAGATAAAGAAGGAAGAGAAGCAGCAGTTTCAAGCAGGACAGATGGAAAATCCTCTTGACCAGCAGAAACAGTGTTACCTGGCTGCTCCTTCAAATCCATAATTTTTTCTGTGACCGTGGACAGAAAGGAAAGTTAGAGAATGCCAGTGCTCTGATGCTAATGCTCAGAGTTAATGCAAGTTTTATTACAGATTCAATGTTAGTAAAGACTTACTGTTAACTAAAATGCTAATAACATTTAGTTTATAAATAATAATCAAGTAGACTGAATCATTATTAAAGAAATTATTAAAGCTATGGTCAAAAAATATGTGCATAGCTATAGAGGCAATTATATGCCATGCAAAGACATCAAGTCTTTGAGAAATACCTCAAGTAAAATTAACTGAGAAAAACTACTATTAACTAGTCGTAGAGGAAGAAGTGAGAATTTGAGAAGAGAGTTTGACCGACAGTACAGGAAAGAAGGGGCACTGGATAATTAAATGCCATAGACTGGCATTCTTTTCTGTGAAAGCCTTTCAGCTATAAGAAAATAAACTGTATTTGGAGGAAATGATTAGTCAATAAGTAAAACATAAATCAAGGGTCCAGAATTCCTTACACATTCCAATTAATCAGGTTTCTGCCCATTTCTCTCTTGGATACAGCATATAAAATGCAAATTTCAAGTTGGTCAGCAGACAAACATTCTTGGAATCATGCTAATTTTTAGTAAATTCAAACTACTAAGCATAGTTAACAAAACTAAAAAGTTAAAGTTAGAATACACAGAAGATAAAAGGCTAGCAGAAAGAACTTGCCTGCAGAGGAGTGTATCACAGGCTCAGATGCAGCAGGAAGAGCAAAAAGTGTCTCATCTGAAAAACAAATAGAATATATCCTCAGCAGAAATAAAGACAGAGCTGGAAGGAGACTAAAGAGGAGCAAGCAAGGGGTTCAGTTTGTAATGAGTTAACACAAAACTTTATCTACAGAGAAAACGTCAAGATGGAAAGGAAAAAGTAGTACCATTAGTAGTTCCATTAATCCAGATTAAATTATAATTTATAAAATTGATTAAATGATATCCATAGAACTTATCATTTCTCAAGAGGCAATAACATGTTAACTTCATGAATCATCATGGCTTTAATACACTAATCTCTTTTTTTTTATTGGTCTATGTTCAATTTCAAAGAAGGCAATGGCACCCCACTCCAGTACTCTTGCCTGGAAAATCCCATGGGCGGAGGAGCCTGGTAGGCTGCAGTCCATGGCATCGCTAAGAGTTGGACACGACTGAGCGACTTCACTTTCACTTTTCACTTTCATGCATTGGAGAAGGCAATGGCAACCCACTCCAGTGTTCTTGCCTGGAGAATCCCAGGCACGAGGGAGCCTGGTGTGCTGCTGTCTATGGGGTCACACAGAGTCGGACACGACTGAAGTGACTTAGCAGCAGCAGCATGTTCAATTTAGAAGAACACTTTCAGAAAATCATGCATATTCTCTATTTGTTATTCTAAGTGCTTTACATGATGCCAGAACTCATTTTACTCCTTATAATTCTACTGTTACAGTGTTGTTAATATCCCATTCAACAGATTAAAAAACTGAGAGACAGACAAATTAAAAACTCACTCAGTACATAAGTAACAAAGACTCCGGCAATACGTTAGTAGCAAGACACCAGAGCTCCCTTTCTTAACCAATATATGCGGTATGTTATAAACTGTGTTTCACCCCAAATTCATTATGTTGAAGCCCTAAGGTCCAGTGAGTCATGTTTGAAAATGGGGCCTTTCAGAGGTAAAGAGGAATACATGAGGTCATGAAGGTCGGACCATGGTCACATGAAGAGGTCATGTGAGCACACAGTGAGAAGGCAGCAACCTATACACCAAGAAAACAGGCCTTTAATGAAACCTAACTTGCCCACGCTTTGGTCTTAAGACTTCCCAGTCTTCAGAACTAAGAATTAAAGTTCCCTTGTTTAAGTTACCTAGTCTATGGTGTTTTGTTATGGCAGCCCATAGACTAATACACTACATATTGGTATATTAACCTTGTACAGGATCATTTTATACCTGCTGGTGGGCAATCTTATGCAAAAGATCTTCGGTTTACACTAGAGAAAGGCCCCTAACAAAAGACAATTTGAAATAGTTTGAGAGATGACAGGAGGTATTTCTTTTGCATAGAGGACATAATAAATTTGGACACTTCTATTGGGAAGGACAAGCTAGACAAGTCTGATCAACAGGAAAAAAGAGAAATCCAAGATGTGGCTATCATGAACAAAGACTTTTCTTCCAAGAGTATTCCTCTCAAAGAATCCAAAATGTCACATAAAATTTAAAAACAAATTCATCCTAGGTATGATACCTAAAGGATTCTTAGGGCTTCCCTAGTGATTCGTTGGTAAAGAATCTGGCTGCCAAGGCAGGCAACACAGACGGGTTCAGTCCCAGATCTGAGACAATCCCACATGCCGCAGAGCAACTAAGCCTCTGTGCCACAACTATTGATCCTGCACTTTAGAGCCTGAAAGCTGCAACTACTGAACCTGCATGCTGCAACTAGTGAAGCCCGCACGCCCTTGAACCCATGCTCCACAAGAGAAGCCAGTAGAGAAACCGGTGCACCGCAACTAGAAGGAGCCCCCGCTCACCGAAACGAAAGAAAACCTCACACAGCAACGACGACCCAGCACAGCCAAAATAAATAAATAAATAATTTTTAAAAGAAATAAACGCTTCTTAGACTGGTGGTGAGGTGAAATCCATGACAAGCATTTAAAAGTCTCCTATAACCCAGAACCACAGGCTGGACCGGCCACTCTCCCACACCACTGAGACACTTTGCCTTATGAGATTTTATAAATTGTACACATATGCACGGGCTTCCCCGGTGGCTCAACGGTAAAAAATCTGCTTGCAATGCAGGAGGCACAGTTTGATCCCTGGGTTGGGAGGATCTCCTGGAGGAGGGCATGGCAACCCACTCAGTATTCTTGCCTGGAGAATCCCATGGACAGAGGGGCCTGGTAGGTCCCTAAGGTTGTAAAGAGTTAGACACAACTGAAGCGACCTAGCACACACACACGCACACATATGCATACACATTTTATTTTTTCTAATACTTAGCATTTATTTCATGCTCCCTGCCAGGCCAAGGACTTTTCATACTTACTTAATCTATACATCAACCCAATGAGAAATATGAGAATTTTTACAGACGACAATCTAGTAGCTTGCTCTAAATTACACCACAGCCTAGATTTAAAATCCATGCTCCTGCTTCAGTGTACACACTTTTAAAAGATGACTTCTGTAATCTTAGTTAAATTAGTTTCTCATTTGTAAAATAACAACCTGAAAATTCCTTTCAGCTAAGATAATGAATTAAAAAGTTGCACAAAACTGAGATTTGAGGGTCAAAGGAAAAAACCAAATAATTACACAGCTGCTCCATCTAAATAAAAGGTAGCAATTCCTAACAAAATGGTTGTTTTTTTCTTCTAGACAATATAGTTAAAAACCAACTAATTCAGAGACAGTCTATTTGGAAAGTGAACTAGAAACCTGTTAAGTTAAAATTATAGGGAAAGCAAAATATATTTAAAATTGTGCCAAAAATTAAAAATTTTTTTTTCAAAATATATCCTTACTGCTATCAGAATCACTCTTACAGTAAAAATTATATTTCTGGCACTTGGTCAAGTAAGAAAGTTTACAAATTGGTAGTTGAAATATTCACTAAAAAAATTTTTTTAAATCCTCATTTGTAAAATGAGATTCAATCCAAAATTAGCCACAAAACAAGTATTCCATTTCTAAAAGTGCTTAGGGAAAAAAATCCAGAAGAGATCACTAACATTTGGCCCTGAAGAAGAGAGCTGCTCAGACTCTCACTAAGGCCCGCTATGAATCATGGGCCCAAACTGCCTGGGTCCAAACCCCAGATCCATCACTTATAAATGTAGAACCCTGAGAAGTTATTATGGAGCCTTTCTGGGCTTCATTTCCTCATATGAAATAAGAAAAGCAATAGTAACTACCTTAAAAAGTTGTGAGAGAAGGAAGGGGAAAAAAGCTTGCTCTAAGTCACACTGCTAGGATGCCAGAGAGCCAGGATCTGAAAAAGGTCTCTCAAGCTCAAGTGCTTTATCTTCTGAGGGATGTATCTATGCACATATGCAATTGTTGTAAATTACATATTCCCAGTTGAAAGTGAAAGTGAAGTCGTTCAGTTGTGTCTGACTCTTTGCGACCCCATGGACTGTAGCCTATCAGGCTCCTCCATTCATGGGATTTTCCAGGTAAGAGTGCTGGAGTGGATTGCCATTTCCTTCTCCAGGGGATCTTCCCAACCCAGGAATCGAACCCGGGTCTCCCACATTGCAGGCAGACGCTTTACCGTCTGAGCCACCAGGGAAGCCCTTTATTCCTAGTTGATCAGCCCCATAAGTTTGAGCTCCTGAAACAAGAAAAATTGTCTCCCAGCAAATACTTTGTAATTATCCAAAATATCTGACTGACTGCTTCTACTTCACAATGTAACATCTACACTACATAAAATAATCTATAGATTCAATGTAATCTCTATCAAACTACCAATAGCATTTTTCACAGAAGAACAAAAACATTTCACAGTTTGCATGGAAACATCAAAGACTCCGAAAAGCCAAAGCAATCTTAGAAAGGAAAACACAGCTGGAGAAATAAACCTTCCTGACTTCAAACTATACTACAAAGCTACAGTCATCAAGACTGTATGATATTGACACAAAAACTGAAATATAGCCCAATGGAACAAGATAGAAAGCCCAGAGATAAACACACATACCTATGGGCACCTTATCTTTGACAAAAGAGGCACGAATATAAAATGGAGAAAAGATAGCTTCTTTAATAAGTGGTGCTGGGAAAACTGTACAACAATCTGTAAAAGAATAAAACTAGAATACTTCCTAACACCATACACACAAAAAAAAAACCTCAAAATGGATTAAAGACTTAAATGTTAGGCCAGAAACTATAATGCTCTTAAGAGGAAAACATAGGCAATACATTCCCTGACATAAATCACAGCAAGATCCTCTGTGACCCACCTCCTATCGTAATGGAAATAAAAACAAAAATAAACAAGTGGGACCTAATTAAACTTAAATGTTTCTGCACAGCAAAGGAAACAATAGTGAAAGTGAAGTCGCTCAGTCGTGTCCGACTCTTTGCGACCTGTGGACTGTAGCCCACCAAGCTCCTCCATCCATGGGATTCTCCAGGCAAGAATACTGGCGTGGGTTGCCACTTCCTTCTCCAGGGGATCTTCCCCGCCCAAGGATCAAACCCAGGTCTCCCACATTGCAGGCAGACACTTTAATCTCTGCACCACCAAGGAAGCCCTTAAATACAACACAGTCTCTCAGAAAACCTCCTATAGAAACATAGAACTTCAGATCCAAGTACTAACATCAAAGATTTCAAGGGAGGAAAGGAAGCCAGGTTGAAAGAAGGAGGGGGAGGAGGTGGGGCTGTCTCTTATACACAAAAAAAAGACTAGTACTATTGCTATGTAGGCCATAGTGAAGTGAAAGTGAAGTCACTCAGTTGTGTCCGACTCTTTGCGACCCATGGACTGTAGCCCACCAAGCTCCTCCATCCATGAGATTCTCCAGGCAAGAATACTGGAGTGGGTTGCCATTTCCTTCTCCAGGGGATCTCCCTGACCCAGGGATCAAACCCAGGCCTCCTACATTGCAGGCAGATGCTTTAACCTCTGCACCACCAGGGAAGCCCTTAAATACAAGAATACCTCAGGTTTTCTCTCAGAAAACCTCCTACAGAGAGAACTTCAGATCCAAGTATTAACATCAAATATTCCAAGGGAGGAAAAGAAGCCAGGTTGAAAGAAGAAGGGGGAGGAGGTGGGAGAGGGGGAGCTAAAGGGGTGGCCTTACAGACGTCTCCTGCCACCTACAGATACCCAGGCATTATGGAACTTTTCCCTGGGCCTCCAAAGAAGGGAGGACTTGAACTCGGCTCTACCAGAAACCAGACCAGATCAGAACCAGAATTAGAGTTTTCTGCCAAGAGGAGGTGATCAGTCTCCAATCCTCAGCTCAGGCTGAGGGCCCTTCGACCAGATTCCTGCATCCAGGACCAGGGGACTAGAAAAGCAGGGAAGGAAAGGAAGGGTTAAGGAGAGAAAAGAGAGAGGGAAGGGGAGAGAGGTCAATAAAGTCTCTTGTTCCTTACCAGTCGGGGCACTCTAGCCAGCTGTCTACGTCAGGAGGAGACCAGGGACAAAAGGGTCCCACTTGCGGCCTCTGGGTCTGGTCCATTGGCAGGCAAGCTGGCCCCTGAGTACCCCAAGTAGTCAGGATGCCAGTCTCAGCAAAGAAGAGACCCACCAGAGTCGCCATTTGTTGCAGGAAGGCGGACCCCTTCCAGGGCCCAAAACTGGGCTCTTGTCTAACACTTGGAAATGAATTGTCCGAGGAGACACATGTGCTGACAAAGCAAGAGATTTTATTGGGAAAAAGCACCCGAGTGGAGAGCAGTAGGGTAAGGGAACCCAGGAGAACTGCTGGAACAAGATTAAAAGACAACTCTCAAGATGGGAGAAAATAAGTGCAAATGAAGCAACTGACAAAGGATTAATCTCCAAAATATAAAAGCACAAATCCAAAATTTAAAAAGCACAATATAAAAATTACAATATAAAAGCTCAGAAAAACAAAAACAGCCCAATCAAAAACTGGGCAGAAGACCTAAACAGACATTTCTCCATAGAAGATATACAGATGACCAATAAACACATGAGAAGATACTCAACATCACTCATTACTGGAGAAATGCATATCAAAACTATAATTAGGTATCACCTCACACCACTCAGAATGCCCATCATCAAAAAAAATCTACAAACAATAAATGCTAGAGGGGATGTGGAGAAAAGAGAACCCTCCTGCACTGTTGGTGGGAATGTAAAATGATACAGCCATTATGGCAAACAGTAGGGAATTCCTTAAAAAAACTAGGAAGAAATCTATCATATGACCCAACAATCCCACTCTTGAGCATATACTCTGAGAAAACCACAATTCTAAAAGACACATTTACCCTAATGTTCACTGCAGCACTATCTACAATAGGCAGGTCATGGAAGCAACCTAGATGGCCATCAACAGACAAATGGGTAAAGCAGATGCAGTATATGTATACAATGGAATATTACTCAGCCATTAAAAAGAATGAATTTGAGTTACTTTTAGTGAGCTGGATGAAGCTACAGCCTATTAAATAGAGGGAAGTCAGTCAGAAAGAGAAAAACAAATATCATATATTAACACATATATATGGAAACTAGAAAAATGGTATTCATGAACCTACCTGCAAGGAAGAAATGGAGACACAGATGCAGAAAACAGACTAGTGGACAGAGAGGTGGAAGAAGAGGGTGGGACGAATGGAGAAAGTAGCATCAACACATACACACTGTAAGTGTAAAACTACTGGTGGGAAGTTGCTGTGTAACACAGGGAACCCAGTTTAGTGCTCTGTGATTAACTAGAGAGGTGGGATGAGGGGATAGGAGGTTCAATGGGGAGGAGATACACATATAATTGTAGCTGATTTGAATTGTTGTATGGCAGAAACCAAAGTAATGCTGCAAAACAATTTTCTTCCAATTAAAAAATAAATTAAAAAGGAGTCAAAAATAAAAGAATGACAGATTTTTAAAAAATGAGAAACAAAAAACAAAGAAACCAAAATCTTAGTTATGAATCTTATTTGTACTATTTGAACAGACAGCCAGAGAAATAACAAATATTAGGGACTTAATTATATCCAAACTAAGTAAAAACATAATGGCATATTGAAAAAACAAAAACAAGTTTTCACTAAATAGGCAAAAGGAATCTAGAACTCATTAAGTCTCTCCCATACAGCCATCAAAAAGAACAATTCGGTTTATTTTCTTGCTCAAAAGACATTTAGGAGCTCCTGGTTATACAATGAATTATACCAAAGACTCTTAGACTGTTAAGGCCTGTGCTGAAAAAGTGAAAGTGTTACTCACTCCGTTGTGTTCGACTCTTTGCAACCCCACAGACTGTAGCCCCGCCAGGCTCCTCTGTCAATGGAATTTTCCAGGCAAGAATACTGGAGTGAGGCGCCATTCCCTTCTTTCTAAAGGATCTTCCTAAACCTGGGTCTCCTGCATTGTAGGCAGATTCTTTACCATGTGAGCCACCAGGGAACCCCCAATTTAACTGTCCAAACTTATCTCAACATATTATCTATGCCAATCAAACAAACTTCTTCCTACTCAAACCCGTGCTTCCCTCTCCTGCATACCTGAATATTAACATCCAGTAATGCTCAAAATTCACCATATTCAGCCCCAATAACTTTCTAAAATATACTCAACCTTACCTTATTTTTGTTAATCCTCTGCATTTTTATTTACCAAAGCTCAGAGTAACTTACTTAAAGTAACTTATTCGAAGCTTAGTTAATGACAAAGTTAGAAATTTGACATTTAAACTATAATCAGATATACACTAATTTCCTTATTACCCTCAGTAAAAGGAACAGAATCATTGAATTATTTATAATAACAGTATGAAAGATTTCCAAATGATTTATTCCTCACATAGGCCCTAGTGCTAGATTCTTTTCCTTACCAAAGCCTAAAATTAGAAGTTTAGAATAACTGCCTCAGGACTACAAACTTTGAATGCTAATTACTTCTACCAAACAATAATCAGTTTCAAAATTAAAATTCACTAGAGATTTCTTTTTTTAAGTAAATCACTTCTCAAAAAAGGTAAAAATGGCATTATCAATTTTGAATTCGTTACTGGTAAACTGGAAAATCATATACACTATCACAATCTCCAGAGAAGGGCATGGCATTCTTGCCTGGAGAATCTCAAGGACAGAGGAGCCTAGTGGGAGTCCATGGGGTCACAAAGAGTTGGACACCACTGAAGCAACTTAGCACGCATCACAATCTCACCAACGTCCACACATTCTTATGCTGAGTGTTTCCCCTGACACTTTATTTCAAAACCAACTGGTCAGTAAAATTATACCTAGTTTATAAAACAAGGAAAATAAATTGTATTTTAAAGTCATAGAGAAGAACCTCTGCTTCTGGCTATGAGAGTCATTTTATCACACTAACCTTCCAACATCAATAGCTATAAAACTGGGCAAATATATGAAGCAACTGTCCTGAGACACTGGACCACAGGCAGCACAGGAGTATAATTCCTAAGAAGAGGGAAGCACATCAGCCGAGTGCCCTGGTTTTCTGAAGGCACTTGCTGTCAACAGCACATGGCAGAGCTGCCCAAGGATACTGCACTCTTGCTGGGCAGAGGAAGCTGTTGAGTTGTCTGAAATTTGTGGAGCAGGGTGACATACAAAGGAAAGCTTCAAAGAAAAGGAGCTCCAGAAATCTAGACAGATGTTCCCTTTAAACCTTTGGCTGAATACAATGCTGCACACACACATCACAAGACTTACCAAGACCCTGCAGACTAATCTATGATCAAGCTGCGAACCAAGTGGATATTGTGGAGGTCAGACTGTGCTGTAAGACCCGACCTAAAGGTGGTGGCCCGTCAGAGTGCAGAGAGCTCATGAACATCCCAAGCATAAAAATAAGATTCCAGAAAAGGTACACCCTAAGAGTGGGACTACGTAACCCTAAAGTAAGGGATACTCTAGGTCAAGTCAGAAAATATGGCTCATGGGCCAAAGCTGTATTGGAAAAAGTCCATTCATGTGTCGTTTCGCCTATGGCTACTTCTGCACTATAAGGGCAAAGAGGAGTAGTCAGAACCTGTATGACCTGCAAGCCTAAAATATTTACTACTCTGCCCTTAAAGATAAAGTAAGTCACTGCTCTAGACCCACACAAATTTTAAAATCAAGACTTGAAAAGATCAAAGTGATCTGTCAGCAAGCAACTGTCTGCCAAAATGAAACTATCACCATATCCATGATAAGCAGTATAAAATTTAAAAATTACTGGACAAGAAAAGAAGAAAATATGAGAATAAGAAAAAATAGCCTGTCGATGTGTAGCAAAACAAATGCAGTATTGTAAAGCAAAACAAACTAAAAAAAAAAAAAAAAAAAAAAAAAAAATTCCTAAACATGTACAGTAAAAGACCAACATAATCAGTGAAAAGGGAATCTTGATAGAAAAACACAGACTAGAAAAAGAACCAAATGGAAATGCTAGAACTGAAAATTACATTAATCTAAAGAAAACTTCCCCAGATGAGCTTAAAAGCAGATTGGACAATGGAGAAGATAAAATCAATAAATTTAAACAAAGAGTAACAGAAACTATCCAAACTGAAGCACAGTATGAAAAACAAAAAGCTGGGGGGGATAAATGAACAATCTCAATAACTGGTGAGAAAATCAAGCAGTTAGTTCAGTCAGTTCAGTTCAGTTCAGTTGCTCAGTCGTGTCCAACTCTTTGCAACCCCATGAATCACAGCACGCCAGGCCTCCCTGTCCATCACTAGCTCCTGGAGTTTACCCAAACTCATGTCCATTGAGTCGGTGATGCCATCCAGCTATCTCATCCTCTGTCATCCCCTTCTCCTCCTGCCCCCAATCCCTCCCAGCATCAGGGTCTTTTCCAATGAGTCAACTCTTCGCATAAGGTGCCCAAAGTACTGGAGCTTCAGTTTTAGCATCATTCCTTCCAAAGAAATCCCAGGGTTGATCTCCCTCAGAATGGACTGGTTGGATCTCCTTGCAGTCCAAGGGACTCTCAAGAGTCTTCTCCAACACCACAGTTCCAAAGCATCAATTCTTCAGTGCTCAGCCTTCTTCACAGTCCAACTCTCACATCCATACATGACCACTGGAAAAACCATAACCTTGACAAGACGGACCTTTGTTGGCAAAGTAATATCTCTGCTTTTGAATATGCTATCTAGGTTGGTCATAACTTTCCTTCCAAGGAGTAAGCATCTTTTAATTTCATGACTGCAGTCACCATCTGCAGTGATTTTGGAACCAAGAAAATTAAAGTCTGACACTGTTTCCATTGTTTCCCTATCTATTTCCCATGAAGTGATGGGACCGGATGCCATGATCTTCGTTTTCTGAATGTTGAGCTTTAAGCCAACTTTTTCACTCTCCTCTTTCACTTTCATCAAGAGGCTTTTTAGCTCTCTTCACTTTCTGCCATAAGGGTGGTGTCATCTGCATATCTGAGGTGATTGATATTTCTCCCGGCAATCTTGATTCCAGCTTTGCTTCTTCCAGCCCAGCGTTTCTCATGATGTACTCCGCATAGAAGTTAAATAAGCAGGGTGACAATATACAGCCTTGATGTACTCCTTTTCCTATTTGGAACCAGTCTGTTGTTCCATGTCCAGTTCTAACTGTTGCTTCCTGACCTGCATATAGGTTTCTCAAGAGGCAGGTCAGATGGTCTGGTATTCCCATCTCTTTAAGAATTTTCCACAGTTTATTGTGATCCACACAGTTAAAGTATATGTAAAATGGAGTCCCCCCAAAAGACAATAATATAGGGGGAAAAATTATGATTATTAATGGCCTAAAATTTGACAATCGTGATAGAAAATACCAGCCACTGAAGCTCAATGAACTACTAGCAGGAAAAACACAAAACCACAAGGAGATAACTGTAGAGATCAAATTACTGAAAAACAAAAACAGAGAAAAATCTTAAAAACAAAGGGAAAGGGCAGGCAAACAATATTAAGAATGACCTGACTTCTCAATTGGAAACAATGTAACCCAAAAGATAATAGAACATTCTTTAAAATGATGAAGGAAAAAAAAGTGAAAACCTAGTGAATTGAGTACAGTCAGCCCTTTGCTGTTGTCAGTCACTAAATCATGTCAGTCTTTGTGACCCCATGGACTGGAGCACACCAGGCTTCCCTTGTCCTTCACTATCTCTCAGAGTTTGCTTAAACTCACTTCCATTGATTTGGTGATATTATCCAACCATCTCTTCCTCTGTCACTCCTTTCTCCTCCTGAGCTCCATCTTTTCCCAGCATCAGGGTCTTTTCCAATGAGTCTTTCACACCAGGCCAAAGTATTGGAGCTTCCACATCAGTCCTTTCAATAAGTATTCAGGGTTGATTTCCTTTAGGATTGACTGGTTTGATCTCCCTGCAGTCCAAATGACTCTCAAGAGCCTTCTCCAGCACCACAATTTGAAAGCACCAAATCATGGGCACTCAGTCTTCTTTATAGTACAACTCTCAGATCCACACATGATTACTGGAAAAACCACAGCTTGGACTATATGGATCCTTGTTGGCAAAGTTATGTCTCTCTGCTTTTTAATATGCTGTCTAGGTTTGCCATAGCTTTCCTTCCAAGGAGCAGCTGCAGTCACCATCCTTAGTGATTGTGGACCCCAAGAAAATAAAATTTGTCACTGTTTCCACTTTTACCCCTTCTATTCACCATGAAGTGATGGGACCAGATGCCATGATCTTAGCTTTCTGAGTTTTTAAGCCAGCTTTTTCACTCCCCTCTTTCACCCTCATCAAGAGGCTCTTTAGTTTCTCTTCACTTTCTCCCACAGAGGGGTTATCATCTGCCTATCTGAGATTGTTGATATCTCTCCGTGCAATCTTGATTCCACATTGTGATTCATCCAGCCTGGCATTTCACATGATGTACTCTGCACATAAGCTAAATAAGCAAGTGACAATACACAGCTTTGACATACTCCTTTCCCAATTCTGAACCACTGATTCCTTAATTTGCCAGTTTACTCACTAAATTGATAAACCGAAAGTCAGTACTTACAGAACTGGGCAAGTGCAAAGGAACCAAACATTCCAGTCCCCCAACACACTGAATTCACTATCAGGTGAGGTCAAACAAACAACCCCATACCATCTCGTTTCAGCTCCCAGATAGTAAACAAGTATTCTTTCAGCAGTCTCTCCAGTGCCCCACCGTTTACACATCTATGCTTTTCGTTGGTGATTCTGATGTGGGCCCTAAGCACAGTGCTGAAGTACCCTCTCGTGTTCTCAAGAACAAGAAGATTATGATGTACCTTATAGAGGAAACACCTGTTAATAGATAAGGTTCATTCAGACTTCAGTTATAATACTCTTGGCCATGAGTTCAATGTTAATGAGTCTACAATATATATTAATAATGTGTTTCTTTAAATAGAAACACACTTAAAGTTACATAATTATCATTAACAAAAACGCTATGAGGTTCACAGGAACCTAACCCTGTATTTCCCCAAGCGACAATGATTCAGTCAGTATCTGCTAATTCAGTACCTTCTGTGATTTTATAGACCATAATTATTACAAACAATAAAATTAACTGTATTCTTCAAAAAAAATCCTTCAAAAATAAAGATGAATTAAGATGTTAGAAATAAAAGATGAAAACAAAAAATGAAAGATTTCATCACCAAGGAACCAGAGTAACAAGGAATGTTAAATGAAAGTCTTCAGAAAGAAGGAAAAAACATACCATACAGAAATCCGAATCTTCATAAAGGAATGAAGAAGGGCAGAACTGGTAAATATACAAGTAGATACAAAATAGTCTCACTTCCTAATTTCCTTAAAGAAAAGGTAAATATATGAGTAAATATAAAGTATTCTCATATCTTAATTTCTTTCAAGAATAACTGATTTTTGAAGCTTAAATAACTACAATATAGAGAGAATTAAAATGACAATGACAATAGAAGCACAAAGGATGGAAGGAATATACAGAAGTACAAAAAAAAAAGCAGATGGAACTAAGAGAAAAGAGACTTAAATGAGCTATACTAATAATTACACTGAATGTAGTAAACTGCTCCAATTAAAAGGCAGAGATTTTCAGACTAGATGAAAACCCTACTATATGCCACTTACAGGACACACACTTTAATATAAAAACACAGGAAGGTTAAAAGTAAAAGGATGTGAAAGGATATACAATCCAAGTACTTATCCTACAAAATCTAGAATGGCAATATTAATGTCAAGCAAAACAGAGTCAAACAAAAAAAGTATTACCTTGAGATTACCAGAGGTAAACAGGAGCATTTGATAATGATAAAAGAGCAATAAAACATATGCTAAATAGATATGTAACAACGCTAAAGGTTACACAGGAAAGGTGTAATGGAAAACCATGAAGCAAAAACTAAAGGGAGACAAGGACAAATCTACAAACATTATTTATAAATTTTAACACTCAACTCTTGGTTAACTGACAGACTAGACACACATGCACATACACACATTCTGTAAACAAGGATTTAGACGGTTTAGACAACACCCAATAAACTGCCTTCATTATAGAGCACTACAGCCAGTAACAGAATACACACTCTGCTCAGGCACACATGGAACGTACACGAAGATAAACCATTTCCTGATCTACAAAGTAAATCTCAATCTCAGGATTGAAATTATTCAGTACATGTTCTCTGACCACATGAATTAAGCTGAAATCAGTAAAACAGAAAAATTTTGGAAAACCTCTCAAATGTCTGGAAATTAAACACACAATTCTAAATAGCTGATGCATCAAATAATGTATCACAGGAATAATTAAACAATAACTTAAATGATAATGGAAATCTGCAGAATACAGCTAAAGTAATGCTCAGAGAGAAGTTTATAGCTCTAAATGCTCTTAGAAAAAAGGGTTAAAGGTTAAAGCTTCCACCAAAGGAAACTAGGAAAAGAGCAAATAAATCCAAATGAACAATAGAAAATAAATAAAATAACAGCAGAAACCAATGATACAGGGAACATGCAAACTAAAGAGAAAAGTCAATGAAACCAAAAGTTGGTTGAAAAGATTAATAGAATTGATAATCCCTAAAATGATTAAGAAAAAGAGAGGAAAATACATATTGGAAATAAAAGAAGGACTAGCTCTATAACTTCTAAAAAGGTAAGGGTTACACAAACAAGTCTATGCCAATGAATTAGACAACTTAGGCTGAGTGGACAAATTCCTTGATGTTCCCTCATAATGATGAAATAGTCAAATTCTTTGCAAAGCATACATTTCCAAAACTGACACAAGCTGAAACAGAAAATCTGAATAGCCCTATATCACATTAAAATAGTATACCTTTAATTTAAAACTTTCTCCACACAGAGAACTCCACGGCCAGATAGCTTCACTGTGTGTGGGTGTTCTCAGTGGCTTCAGCTGTGATTCTTTGCCACCCTATGGACTTTAGCCTGCCAGGCTTCTCTTTGTCTGTGGGATTCTCCAGACAAGAATACTGGAGTGGGTTGCCATTTCCTCCTCCTGGGGATCTTCCCAGCCCAGAGATCTCTTGCACTGCCAGTGGATTCTTTACCCACTTATCCACCTAGGAACCCCCATTGCTAATAAATTCTATAAACATTGAAGGATGCTTACACAAACTTTTTCAGTATATTAAGGAAGAGGAAGCACTTCTCAAAATGTTTCATAGGTTTATGCACTAATACCAAAACCAGACAGAATTATTACAAGAAAATAAAAAATACAGAAATGTAAGGACTTCCCTGGTGATCCAGTGGCTAAGACTACAAGCTCCCAATGAATTCCCAGGGGCATGGGTTTGATCCCTGGTCAGGGAATCAGATTCCACATGTTGCAACTAAAGATCCTGCATGTTGCAACAAAGACCCAGCTCAGCCAAATCAGTCAAAACAAAAACAAAAACAAAAAAACCCCACACACAATGAGAAAAAAAGAAACAAAGCTATTTTTAAAAAAATAAGAGAAAAATATTCCTTATACAAGGCATGCAAAATTGTTAGCAAAATATCAGCTAATTGAATTCAGAACTTGGTAGAAGAATAAAACTCTCAATTTAATAATGATGTTAATCAGTTGAGACTGAGAAGTTCTGAAGACTTTGTGAAAGGGATTTACATGATAGGTTTAGGTATATTTAATAAATTCCCTTAGAACAAAGATGACAGAATTTTAAACAAGTAAATTCCCTCTGAGACCAAAGACTCCAGTAGATTTTTAAAAATCGTTAATGCTTTAGGTCAGCTTCACCTAGGGCTGTCAGTATACTAAGATAAATAAATTTAATAATGGTGCCTTCAATTAGTGAAGTTTATAAGTCAATCTATAAAGTTCAGGGGGAAAAAAGAGGTTTTTTTCTCTTTTCACAAAAGCAGCTGACAGGTTTGTAAATATATGATTGTTCTTACAGTAAAACCACATGAGTCCTCTGGTTTTAAGACCGCAGAAAATATTTCACAGGAAGGGGCTTGTATTCTTTCCTTATCTGCAACATGTACCTCTCATAACTACAGTCTCTGCTCATCTTTAAGTCTCCACACTCAGCTCTAAACCTGGTTTTAAAAAGGAGTATGCTAACTTTCCTTAATATTGAACTCCCAAGAGACCACCAATATGACCAGCCTACTGCCAAATCTGTTTGAACAAAACTGTATAAGCCTTCTTCATCTATCACAGTAAGAACAAGTCATTAAAGAAGTAATTTTTAGAGAGCCACATAAGGATTCAGAGACTGCTGAAAAGATAATCCAATCTTGAGCAGCTACAGCTTGTACTACAGGAGTAGGAGTAACACCTACTGTACTACCGTTTGGCATTATCTACCAATATTTTCAATGGTTATACCCTTTGAATCAGTAATTCCACTTATGTGAATTTATTCTACAACACACAACAGCATATATTTGCAAAGAAGTATATATAAAGGTGTTCACAACAATGTTACTTATAACAGAAAAAGCTGGAAAATAACCTAATTAACTATCAATAAGAGACTGGTTAAATAAAAGAGTACATCCATATACCTTGCATTTTTAAATAAATTAATGCTTTAATTTGTAAGAGTTGGGATTTTTTTTTCTTTCTGGCCACACCACAATGCGGAACTTCCCTGACCAGGGACTGAACACGTGCCCCTGCAGTGGAAGCACAGTCTTAACCACTGGACAACCAGGAAAGTACCAAGACTGGGACTTTTATTTGAGAGAAAATATTTCAGTACTTCTAGAGCCATACTCCTTGGAAGGAAAGTTATGACCAACCTAGATAGCATATTCAAAAGGAGAGACATTACTTTGCCAACTAAGGTCAGTCTATTCAAGGCTATGGTTTTCCCAGTAGTCCTGTATGGATGTGAGAGTTGGACTGTGAAGAAAGCTGAGCGCAGAAGAATTGATGCTTTTGAACTGTGGTGTTGGAGAAGACTCTTGAGAGTCCCTTGGACTGCAAGGAGATCCAACCAGTTCATTCTGAAGATCAGTCCTGGGTGTTCTTTGGAAGGAATGATGCTAAAGGTGAAGCTCCAATATTTTGGCCACCTCATTCAAAGAGCTGACTCATTGGCAAAGACCCTGATGCTGGGAGGGATTTGGGGCAGGAGGAGAAGGGGACGACCGAGGATGAGATGGCTGGATGGCATCACCGACTCGATGGACATGAGTCTGAGTGAACTCCAGGAGTTGGTGATGGACAGGGAGGCCTGGCGTGCTGTGATTCATGGGGTTGCAAAAAGTCAGACACGACTGACTGACTGAACTGAACTAAACTGAGAGCCATACAAAATACAGATCGAGATTCATCTATATTAGTTCAACAAATACCTGACTGCCTATGCCACATCTAAGGGATTGTGCTCAGCAATGGAGAGAGAATGCACGTCGTCCTTTCCCTCCAGGTAAAAAGGTAATACAGTCCCTTTCTTCAAGGAGCATATAATCTGGGGAACAGAAATGAGTGAACATACCATTCCCATATATATAGTATGGTGAGATAAGAACAGAGTGTTATGGGAATGCATGAGTAAAGTGATTTAAAAATTAAAAATCACCATTCCAAGAAACAAAAAATCATTAGTTTAAAAGTGAAATTATCAATTCCTCCTTTAGAGCTGAAAGAATGATGAGGCCTTCAGTCTGAGAAAACTCGAGCATCAGCAGAGCTGGGTCCTCCCACAGTGCATGCCTCTGTCCTACATTCTGCTGCTGCTGCTGTGCTGAGTCGCTTCAGTTGTGTCTGACTCTGCACAACCCCATGGATGGCAGCCCACCAGGCTCCCCCGTCCCTGGGACTCCCCAGGCAAGAACACTGGAGTGGGTGCCATTTCCTTCTCCAATGCATGAAAGTGAAAAGTGAAAGTGAAGTCGCTCAGTCGTGTCTGACTCTTAGCGACGCCATGGACTGCAGCCTACCAGGCTCCTCTGTCCATGAGATTTTCCAGGCAAGAGTACTGGAGTGGGGTGCCACTGTCTTCTCCATGTCCTACATTAGCTAGCCACAAAGGTCACATTCACCCACTTAAACACTGGTGATGAATTATAGTTCTGCTCTTATAGTTCCCATCCCTGGGGCTGTCACCCCCAGAGGAATTTAGAAACAGGAATAAAAATTCTCAAAGAATACACTATAAGAACAGTGTATCTACCAACATTTGCTTCTACTTCGAGGTCCCAGGGTAAAAATCAAGAAATATCATCCATTTAGTTGGTACTTTTATTCTGGGCTATTTTAAAGGACCTTTAAAATATGCCACTTAAATTGGGGCTTTGCAACAGCAGTTGCAAATAATCTGTTTTTAAGTATATTATGAAATAACTACACATGATACAGAGCCAATTATTAGACAATAGGTGTGTGCGTGCTGAGTCACTTGAGTCATGTCGGACTCTCTGCCACCCTACTGTAGCCTGCCAGGCTCCTCTGCCAATGGGATTCTCCAGGCGAGAATACTGCAGTGGGTTGTCATGCCCTCCTCCAGGGGATCTTTCCAACCCAGGGATCAAACCTGAGTCTCTCACATCTCCTGCAATAGCAGGCCGTCCTTTACCACTAGCGCCACCTGGGAAGTAAGCACACACAGATAATATAGTAATCTTCCAAGTTTACAGAAACAGTGTTAAGATAGCATGTTTCTAAATGTTATTTCACATAATTAGATAGTTATTAAAGGTTCAATATAACTTCATCACTTCATTTTAAAAAGGATTTGAGGAAGCTTGTTAGTTACTAAAAAGAATATAAATTTGACACTGAGCTTCCTAGGAACCAATCTGAAAAGTAATTCACTTTATCCATAAGTCAGACATGACTTAGCAACTAAACAACAACAAGCACACCACCTGTTCCCAACTTTTACTCCTAGTCAGAAAATTAGAAATGGTTAACAAGAGAATTATTCAGAACCTCTATATCCATCAGTTTCATTCCTTGTTAACATTTTCTAGATAAAAATGAAGAAGGGAGGATGGGAAACGGATTTTGACAAAACATCTCTTTCTTTGGTGACAGCTACTTCCTGGGAATGTCACATTACTGTTTACTTGAACTTTATGTTAAAGACTAATATTTAAACAATATAAACTATATATCACTCAGAATCTTTTAACACTTCTATCATGTGCTTCTATATGGATAAATGAATGACTGTAAAAATGACTAATAATTTTTAATCCTTAAGCCATATAATGAGCAATATTATACTATACTTATGAGCAACATGCAAATGTATACAAATTTCCATTTCAACAACTTTGAATAGTCTCTGAAAATGATTTAAAAACCACCAACATTCTATTCTTTGTATCCATGGCCTCCAAGTCCTATCAGTTCTCTTTCATAAAACTTCTTCTTAACCTAACTATAAAAACAGAGACTCAGAGCCAAAAAACTTATCCTTCCTAAAGTTTCTTATATTCCTCCCTATATTCCATTTCCACTAAATGAACGAGTTCAGGCTCTACTCACCTCTCTCAGAACTACTGTGAAAGATTTCTAGTTTCCATTTTTTCTTTCCAACCTATCTTGAAAATTCACTTTTCTAACACTGCTTTCATTATTCCATGCCTCAGTTCAATAATTTTTGATGGCTTCCCAATGCTGAAAGCAGTAATTCAGGAAAAGGATGATAAATAATGAAATAACATCATATTTTAGAAACAATGAAAACATTTTTTGCCTCATAATTTAAATTGCCAAGTGCAAGGGCAACTGTGGATGGCAGAACATGAATAAAAGCAGGATGATAAAACCCTGAGTCCTAACTTGGCATTCGACACCCTTCAAAATCCAGATCTACCACACATTTTACTGGTTTAAAGAACATGTCCAGAGATCAGCTCAACGCCATCCTTAATGAATGGTTTGCATCTCTCAACTCAAATTTCTATCCAGTTTCCCTTGCATGTTCTCAAAGCCTAGGTTAAACAACCATCATTTTAACCTGAAGCCAATGTTTCTCCATGAAAAACAGTCAGCAGGGGAAAGACTTCAGTCTTTCAGCATGGCGATGCTCCAAGTACTGATACAACAGCAAACAGCAAAATTACAATTTCTCAAATAAGGGAAATCAGCACTTACTCAAGAAGAGGTTAAACAACAATATGAAATACACAAGTGTCAGGGATCTACCATATGCAGTAACATAAACCATCCTCCAGTCAGACTGATCTATGTTTCTAACTATGCTCTGCACATTTCTCACCTCTTTGTCTTTACTCACGTCCAGCCTTTTAGTTTCTCTCAATCTTCAAAACTGTATTTCTGCTCCAAAACCCTAATATAATTAAGGAGCACATTTCTAAAATAAATGATCTTTCAAAAAGAGAAAATGTTTACCATGGCCTATTAGAGACCTCAAATGACCTAAGTGTAGTCTACCACCCCACTCTCTCCTTAGCTTTCTCACTCTCTTCTCACTAGCTTCTCAAACATACATTACTGCCTCAAGGCTTTTGCCTCCCAGGAGCTTCTTGGAAATTTTTTTGTATCTGCAGCTTAAATCTCACCTCCTCAGAAAGGCCTTTCTCAGTGCCACCCTATCTAACAAGCTCCCCACACATCTCAATAATTTTCCACATCATCTTTCCTATGCTGCTCATAACACTTAACATTATTCTCAGTTCCTTAATCAGGTGTTTATTACTGTACTCTTCTCATGGGGAACACATCTGTCTTGCTGACTGCTCTATCTTCCTAGCCTAGAATAGTGCCTCTTCGTAGGTAATCAATAACAAGCTGCAGGAAAGAACTGTTAAGAAAGCCAGACTCAGTGACATGGTTTAACTATCTGACCATAATCACAGTGTTCCTTTATGTCCTAAAGGAACTAAAATTTCTAGATAGGCAACATCAATACAGAATTAGGGAGCCATGTAAAGCTAGAATCGCTTCTCCTTTGTCTTCCAAAGTTAGTATTCCTAAAGTCAAAATACAGAAAGAATGCTGTCACCTCCTGACTCTCCAAGGTTCAAAGAACAGAACTCTTTTGTTTCCACATAGGAATACAAAGAAAGAACTGTTAAGAAAGCCAGACTCAGTGACATGGTTTAACTATCTGACCATAATCACAGTGTTCCTTTATGTCCTAAAGGAACTAAAATTTCTAGATAGGCAACATCAATACAGAATTAGGGAGCCATGTAAAGCTAGAATCGCTTCTCCTTTGTCTTCCAAAGTTAGTATTCCTAAAGTCAAAATACAGAAAGAATGCTGTCACCTCCTGACTCTCCAAGGTTCAAAGAACAGAACTCTTTTGTTTCCACATAGGAATACAATATGAAAAATCAGTTTGCTTTTCTTAATCATTAAATTTATCATTTGTAATGTCTTACTGATATTTTTCCACCTCACTTTAGTTTCTCTAAATGTGTTTTTACTCATAAAAAGGAAAACTTGAGTTACTTCTCACATTCTAATTATCTGCAGTGTAGCAATTAATGTTTTCAGTAATGCTCTGGGGTATGTCAATATCACTATTGACTTATTTTCTTCCTTGTGGTGCAAGAGTGAGCTGAAGAAAAAGAATTCTTCCATGATCTCCCACTGAGTATCTTTTTCTAGAAAAACAACCGTTTCTAAAATCCTACAAGGCTATGACAATTTCTCACCAGGCTGTTACACCACCTGATTCTTGATCCTTGCCTTTTTACACATAAAGGTCCTACTTCTAGCCGGACGCTTTCTGTCCCCAAAGTAACAAGCTACTTGTTAATGAGTTAATTAACGTGTCTAATAGGATGAATTCTCAACCTCTAACCAATTTTTTCTCTTCCAAAATAATCTTCCAAAATGAAAAGGATAATAAAACAATTTTCCCTAATAATAGTAATAACAAACAATCAGGTGCTGGTAAATGAAAAGATTTGAAAACTATTTACGGACAATGCAAATCTGTCTCTGCAGCCCTAAAATATATTACTTCTACGAAACAGTATTTCTAACCAACAGATGAAACGTCTGTCTCAAAACATTTCATGAAGTCCCATGGTAAATCTGCCACAAGTTCAACTATCCTCTTCCCGCCAGGGAATCCACAGGTTTCCCCTTTTTGGGAATGTCAACCATTTTGCCTTTTCCTTTTATCTCTACGATTCAATTATAATGCATTAAGAGACTAAACCTGTGCATCCTAACAGCTATTCCCCTCCTTCTGCGGCAGAGCTCCCGGCAGAACTGCGCCCCCTTGGAACACGGTGCCCAGGTCCCATTTCCCCGGCGCCGTTAAGCTGGTGGTAAATAGCCACATCACAACCCGGGTAAACTGGGCGGTGGCAGGAGCTCGCCGAAACTCCGCTCCCCAATTCTCCACGCGTCACACCACTGGAGGCGCTCTCCCTTCACTGCAGTCAGGTCAATGTGGACGTTTTCCACTGGACCGGCTCCCCACCAGTGCGGGACCGGGGCGGGGGAGATGAAGAGCATGGGGCCACCCAAGCCAAGGAAGGGGTGAGGAGAGGGGAGAGGGCTAAATGCAGGCAAAGACCAGCAAGAAATTGCGTCTTTTCCCCAGGAGCAACCTAGTTGGGCAGACAAAAGATTAGGGCGCCAAGGCCTTCCATCCTCACCTCGGAACCAAGGCGGCCCGATGAATCCACACCCCTAGTTCCCTCATTACAGACCCAGATCCTGCAAGGGGTGGGTTCCTAACTTCCCCGACCGGGTGGAATGGAGAGCAGACATAACAAGCCGGGAGCGGTCGGGGCGCACGTGCTCCCAGATACCCAGACGGACAATAAAGAGTAAGCCCGGGCTTCCTCTGCCGCCCCACCCTGCTCCCCGCGGCTCCCACCAGCGGGGGCGCCTTCGCCCAAAGATCTGCAGACAAAGCCCCCTCCGGATGGAGAGAAGGGCAGGGTCCAGGCTTTAGGGGCTGCGCACAAAAGAGGGAGGGGCGCGAGGGGCGGCGCGAGGCGGAGGGCGCGGCACTCACCCACTGAGCCCGAGGAGCCCCTGCGTTTGGGCGCGGCCGGCGTGGAGGGGGGCGCGGCGGGGGCTGGGGCAGCCGGGGTCCACGCGGGC
>SJXQ01002577.1:0-32626 GCA_006408695.1 Aepyceros melampus | reverse complement strand
CGAGGGGCGCGGCCGGCAGGGGCCCCTTGGGCGCCGGGGGTACGAAATCATTGCCGAAGTCCAGCAGGGGCGCGCTAGCCGGGGTGGCGGCGGCGGTGGCCACCGGGGCCGCCGACAGCGCGGCGGCGGGCTCCTCTCTAGCACCTCCAGCTCCTCCAGGTCCTCGTCCTCGTCCTCGTCTTCCTCCTCCTCCTCCTCTTCCTCTTCGTCCTCGGGCTCCTTCACGAACTGGTACTTGAATGCGGGCTGAGGCCGAGGCGGGCTGTCCGAGGACGAGGAGACCAGAGGCGACTGGTCCATGTCTTCCATGGCTGGCAGGTCAGAGGTGATGCTGCAGCTGCTGCCTCCGCGGGAGCTGCTGCTTCTCAGAGCCGCGGGCGGTTGTGGGGGGTGGGGAGGACTGAGAGGGGCAGGGCCCAACGAGCCGAGGGACCTGCAGTGGCGACAGCTCCCGGAACAATGAGACTGCTCCTCCAGCCTCCGCGCCCGTGATGCGCCACCCGCCCCGTCCCCAGTTGCCGCCGCCGCGCCCAGATGAGAGCAGGAGAGAGGCCAGCCGACGCCCCGCCCAGTTTGGCGTGACACCCTCCCCGCCAGGGAGAGGGAGGCACTAACGCGGGAGGGAGTGAGCCAATTGGCGAAGAAATAGAGTTGACGAGCAACCAGTCGGCCCAACAGAAAAGGAAAAAGACGAAAGTGGGTGGGTCTCACTGCACTTCCTCTCTCTTACCGGCTCGGGTGGGTTCGATGGGCGGGGTTTGGAGCTGGGAACCCCACCGACTGCCTAGGGTAGTTGAGGGTCCGCCTGGGGTCTTGGTCTTGGCCTTGGCGAAGCTGGAGTATGTTTACAGCACTGAGGAAACGAAACGGCTCCCTCCTAGCCCTGAGGGGTCGGAGACGTTCCTGGCACGCCACCGGAAGGG
This sequence comes from Aepyceros melampus, assembly GCA_006408695.1. NCBI lineage: Eukaryota > Metazoa > Chordata > Mammalia > Artiodactyla > Bovidae > Aepyceros > Aepyceros melampus. Next base: position 31,703 of record SJXQ01002577.1, on the reverse strand, counting down.
CGTTATCTTGGAGACTGGGAGTGGAAACTTTCCTCCCAGGAAAGGAAAAAACCCAGAGCGCAGGAAGGTTCTGAGTAACTGTACTGTGGAGTAGGCCCTAAGGATTGAAGCAAACGTTAAATTTTAGATTTCCAAATAAAAATTTGTTTTCTTTCAAACTTAAATTCCCAAGCCACCTTATCACCTTAAGGTGATCACCATCACCACCTTAAAAGAAAAGATATTTTTTAACAGGTTTAAAGTCACTCCCAGTCTTAACTGCAGACCCTGGATGAGGTAGGCAAAACAACTAGGCTAGACGATACAGGGACTGACTGGAACAGACCATTTGATGAGTCTGTTTCTTCAAAGAGGGCTTTGGGATCTGCATGCTGCTGGACTTAATTGGTAGAAGGATGAGTCACCCAAAAGAGGGAGGGGAGAGAGGAAAGTGGAAAGAGAAGGATGCCTTGGAAGGCAAATTTGATTCACATTGTATTTCAGTCACCTTAGGTCCATGAGTCAACATTCTGGATGATTCAGGCTTTCTGGGAGTCAGGATACATACATACTCATTTCTTTGATATGTCAAAATGAGTATAATCCCCATTCCACTTTTTCCAGAACTGGAGAGTTTAAAGAAAGTGATTGCAGAACATTTAAGTATCAGCATCCAGAGGTTTAGAGAGTCCTTTTTGTCTTTCTGATGTATTGAATACCTTCCAAAAATATCCCCTTCCTGTCTATTCTAGAGGCCTTGGAGAGAGGAGGATAGCTTGCTTTCAAATTGCTCTCAGTCTAGGCCTGCAATATTCAAGTCCTTAGTCACTGGCTACTCCTAGCTACTGAGCACTTGAAATATGAGTCGTTTGAAATGAGATGTGCTGTGAGATTGAAATGCATACTATATTTTGAGAGTACCAAAAAAATTAAATATCTCAATTTTTATAGTGGTTATATTGGAGTTGATAAAATTTTGGATATATTGGGATACGTGTATTAATTTTACTTGTTCTTTTTAATACTGCATCTAGAAATTTTTAAATATACATGTGGCTTATATTTTATTTCTGTTTGACAGTGCTAGTCTAAATTGATGATTAAGAAATGTTGATTGCCATGGAGAATCATGGATTACTTAAGTAAATTCTTAGCTTCAACTACTACTACCCTCAACTGGGGTAATTAAAAAGGAAAAGAGAGGATTGGGGGGAGGGAGGAGGGACACAGAGGGGGAACACAGGAGATTTTTAGGGTAGTGAAACTATTGTGTATGACACTGTCATGATGGATACATGACATACATTTGGCAAAACTCAGAACTCTTCAAAGAGGGAATCCTAATGTAAACTGTGGGCTTCAGTGAGTAATATAATCAATATTGGTTCATCAGTTGTAAGAAGACTACCACATCAATGCAAGATGTTAGTTATAGGGGAAATTGGTTGGGAGGAAGGCATGAGAGTGTATAAGAACTCTCTCTTCTGTAAATGGGAAACAAAGAAAGTTTAATTTTTAAAAACAAACAAAGGTAAAACTAGATTTCCTGGCATTGTTACCTGATCAGGTTAGTTATTAGTTAGTTATCAACAGTACATTCAAGGCCTAGCTCTATAGTCCCACAGAGATGAACTTTAGCTTTATTTTTAGAAAATTGTTATGAGTTGATTGGAGTTTATTTGTTTGTTTTTAGAATTTGGAAGAGTAGGAAGAGAGAAATATTAGTGTAGAATTTGGAGGCAGGAGATTTAATGCCAAACTAAAAACCTTAAAACAGATTCCTCAATAATAGCTAAACACATTTCAAGTATTTGTCAAATATTTGTCAAAAGTTGTCAAAAACATACATGATTTTTCAGCTAAGTCCATACACATACAAAAATACACTGGAAAAATTCTTTGGTGTGAAGTTTTCAATTAAATCACAATTTAGCCACCAGTTTAGTTTCCCCAATACTATTTTTCCTACTGTGATTGTTCTGAAACACCTTAATGGAAAGTTCCACAGGTGTTTTATTAACTGTAAATTATTTATGTGATATTTCTGCATTCATATATCTATGTATCTGATTATTACTAAAATAATCACAAAGGAATATCTTTAGTTTATTAAAATTGTCATAAAAGAATCATTACAGAAAAGTGGTAGATCTACAACTTTAATAATTAATAGCATTAAATACTGAGGCAATAATATAAGCACTCACTTCGATGCAGAAGGAAAATAAGAATTTTATATTATTATCTCAGTGACTTCTAAAACATTAAGTATTTAATGGATAAAAAAAATAATTTATCCAGTTTTCATAGAATGGTCAACAAAGCATAAGGAAAGGAGAATGTTGCTCAGTTCAGTTCAGTTGCTCAGTTGTGTCCGACTCTGTGACCCCGTGAATTGCAGCACACCAGGCCTCCTTGTCCATCACTAACTCCCAGAGTTCACTCAGACTCATGTGGATTAAGTCGGTGATGCCATCCAGCCATCTCATCCTCGGTCGTCCCCTTCTCCTCCTGCCCCCAATCCCTCCCAGCATCAGAGTCTTTTCCAAGGAGTCAACTCTTCGCATGAGGTGGCCAAAGTACTGGAGTTTCAGCTTTAGCATCATTCCTTCCAAAGAAATCCCAGGGTTGATCTCCCTCAGAATGGACTGGTTGGATCTCCTTGCAGTCCAAGGGACTCTCAAGAGTCTTCTCCAACACCACAGTTCAAAAGCATCAATTCTTCTGCGCTCAGCCTTCTTCACAGTCCAACTCTCACATCCATACATGACCACAGGAAAAACCATAGCCTTGACTAGACATTTAGCATCATTCCTTCCAAAGAAATCCCAGGGTTGATCTCCCTCAGAATGGACTGGTTGGATCTCCTTGCAGTCCAAGGGACTCTCAAGAGTCTTCTCCAACACCACAGTTCAAAAGCATCAATTCTTCAGCACTCAGCTTTCTTCACAGTCCAACTCTCACATCCATACATGACCACTGGAAAAACCATAGTCTTGACTAGACAGACCTTTGTTGGTAAAGTAATGTCTCTGCTTTTTCATATGCTACCTAGGTTGGTCATAACTTTCCTTCCAAGGAGTAAGCATCTTTTAATTTCATGGCTGCAATGTTGCTGGTACAGCAGAATTCAAAGTAGAGTTAGTGCCTATTAGTGTAACTAGTTGAAAATACCACTGTCACTAACAAGAGCATTTTGGTAGGTATTTGAAATGGCTAAAGGAAGACTATAAATTCTAGATCATAGTAATAATTATTCAATGAATCATCTTTGATATTATCTTACCAGATGTAGGAGATTAAAGTTTCCAATTACAATGGGTTAGTAACTGTTCTCTATTAGAACATAAGAGATCCATTCAGGCTGGTGGAGTCTCAGAGTTGGAAGGACGCTGGGAGATCAGCTTGACCAATATTCCACCCATTACAAGAATTCCATACAAATGGTTTTTTTTTAACTTGGCCATCTGTGATAGATTAAAAATGGCTACAAATCAGCAACACCACCACCCATCAAGAGGTCAGGTAGATTTCCTTATCTCTGGATCTGCCCTTGTGACATTTTTGTCCAATATAATACACTGGAAATGAGTTCCCAAGCCTAACCAGCAGAGGTATTACAGCTCCCACTCTCACTCTTTCAGAATGCTGAGAGACCTGGAGAGAAAGACTTCATTGTCCCAGCCAAAGAGCTCATGTCCCAGAAATATGAGACCATCTCAGACTGTTGAGCCAACCCACTGAATCTTGAAAAATAATGAATCACTGTTTTAAACTGCCATCTTTTGGCATGGTTCATTACACAGCAAAAGCTAACTTAAACTCAGCCATTTTGTGCCTCCATTATGTGCTTCATTCATTCATTCACACACACACACACATATATATGCATATACACACACACATACTATATATACACATATGGTATTTACTGTGCACCAAGCACTGGTCAAGACTGAACTATGGCACTGAACATATCAGACACAAATGTGCATGAATATTTTCAGTAAAGGGAGAATCACTACTTAGGGAAATAGCCCATTCCATTTCTGTAGTATTATACCTTATCGGGGCTTCCTTGGTGGCTCAAACGGTAAAGAATCTGCCTGCTTTGCAGGAGACCTGGGTTTGATCCCTGGGTCAGTAAGATTCCTTGGAGAAGGGAATGGCAACCCACTCCAGTATTCTTGCCTGGAGAATCCCATAGACAGAGGAGCCTGGCGGGCTACAGTCCATGGACTCGCAAAGAGTTGGACACGACTGAGCAAGTAGCGCTTTACTTTACCTACACCTTATTGGAGAGTCTCGAACTGACACCCAATCTGGTATACATGTATGGAACAGATCAATTGTCCCTGCATCATGTATGTTCCCTGAGAGAGTTAAAAGTGTGGGATTGGTGTGCTCTTATCTACATACTGCAGGATGTAAACTAGACAGTAGGTTCAGTAACCAAGGGAGAAAGATGAAAGGTAGGTTCCTGACAGATCTGTTTCAAGAAGTTGGGCATAACAGCTTTTTTGCCTATGAGAATGCCTTGCTTGTGTTCAAGAGCACCAATGAATTACATTCAACCTTTGTATTAAAAAAGGACTGAAACATCATTCTGGCACTCTTCGGGGAAAAATTAACAACTTGCTATGTCATTGTCCCTACCATTTTGCTGGGATTTTAGATCTTCTGAAATGTATCATTTTATGTAATGCAGTTTATGGTTCTGGTTAACATCTTACATCTAAGTTTATCATAATAAGAATAGATATATAAATAGTATAAGATCAATGCTGGTGATGCACTGTAAATTAGTGTTGGACCTAAAATTAAAATTTCAAAGAGAAATGATACACATGCAAGTGAAGTCACAAGGTCCAAGAAGGTCCTCTGCATTAGTACTGTGTTTCCTCCCTAGTTCAATAGGCATCTCTGGTGAAATGTATTTTGATCTGGCAAAGAAACTATTTTTGATCCAGCAGAAAATCAACTGGTCTAAGCACCACAAATCCAAGCAAAGAAATTCTTAAACCATCTTAGACACATAAATCTGTCTTCATGAGAAAAAAGAACTACAAAGAAGAGTTTACAAAATTACCTGGGTTATAAAAAACTCATTCCAGTATGTCTCCCACTCTTCCTAATACCTAAACATTGAACTGTAAATGTCATTTTATTGTGAGTGGAAATAGAAACCAGGTGGTTACTATCTTTAAACATTCATTTCTTCAGCTAAAATCTATTGAGCATCTGGGGTTTGGTGATAAAGAGTAAAACACAATTCCTAACATCAAGGAACATATAGTCTAGTTTACATAAGTATATATAGGTATATACATATGTGTGTATATAGACATACATGGTTGGGAAGATCCCCTGAAGAAGGGAAAGGCTACCCACTGCAGTATTCTAGCCTGGAGAATTTCATGGACTTGTATAGTCCATGGGGTTGCAAAGAGTTGGACATGACTGAGGGACTTTCATACATACATGGAGCAAAGAAATGGTTCAAAATTGGGAAAGGAGTACATCTGTATATTAGGCTATATATTATTGCCCTGCTTATTTAGCTTATGTGCAGAGTACATCATACAAAATGCCTGGTTGGGTGAATCAGAAGCTGGAATCAAGATTGCCAGGAGAAATATCAATAACCTCAGATATGCAAATACCACCCTTAATGGCAGAAAGTGAAGAGAAACTAAAGAGCCTCTTAATGAAAGTGAAAGAGGAGAGTGAAAAAGCTGGCTTAAAACTCAACATTCAAAAAACTAAGGTCATGGCATCTGGTCCCATCACTTCATGGCAAATAGTTGGAGAAAAAAACTGAAACAGTGACAGACTATATTTTCTTGGGCTCCAAAAATCACTGCAGAGGTGATGGCAGCCATGAAATTAAGACACTTGCTCCTTGGAAGGAAATCTATGAAAAACCTAGACAGTATATTAAAAAAACAGAGACATTACTTTGCTGACAAATGTTCATATAGTCAAAGCTATGGTTTTTCCAGTAGTCACGTATGGATATCTGAGTTGGACCATAAAGAAGGCTGAGTACCAAAGAATTGATGCTTTCAAACTGTGGTGTTGGAGAAGACTCTTGAGAGTCCCTTGGACAGTGAGGAGATCCAACCAATCAGTCCTAAGGGAAGTCAACCCTGAATATTCATTGGAAGGACTGATGCTGAAGCTAAAACTCCAATACTTTTGGCCACCTGATGTGAAGAACTGACTCATTAGAAAAGACCCTGATGCTGGGAAAGATTGAGGGCAGGAGAAGGGGTCAACAGAGGATGAGATGGTTGGATGGCATCATCAACTCAATGGACATGCGTTAAGCAAACTCTGGGAGAGAGTGAAGGAAAGCAAAAGGGATGCCTGGTATGCTGCAGTCCATGGGGCTTCTAAAGAGACACAACTTAGTGAGTGAACAGCAACAATATATGTATATGATAAAAAAAAAAAAATAGGAGACCGACAGCTGGTTTAAGTGAAACATAACCACTTCTCACAGTTCATGCAGAAGTTGATGAGAGACTAAACTAATAGCACAGTAAACAGAAGATAAATTTCAAAAAGATTTAAACTGAATTCATTGAATTTGGTGACTAACAGAATGGAGGGACTGAAGAAAGAAAAGCTGATTCTAAGACTTAAGCCCAGTTGACAAGGTAAATAGGTGTTGCCATTATTAAAGAAAAGAAGTCAGGAAAGGAGCACAGATGGGTGAGTAATGCTGGGAAGAATTTAATGACCTAAGTTTTTAGATCCATTGAACTTGATTTGCCTGCAGAACATTGGTCTAGAAATAATCAGAAGGCAGCTGAAAACCTAGGGCTGGAGCTTAGATCTAGTCTGGAGAGCAGGTAACTAAATCTGTTGGTTAGGTTTCATGGGTAATATTTGAGGAAAGTGGTGGGTATGGGAGGGGATGGCCAAGCAGGTTGATGGATACCATCAACCTGGGAGGAAAAGGCCTAGAATAGAGCCCTGGGAAACATGAGGTGAAACATCTCAATGTATTTGAAGAGTGTTATTTCCACTGATCCTTTTCTTTTCCTAGAAAATACAAATCAAAACAAAGGAGCTTCTGTTAGCTTTTCTTCATGTTAGTTGCTATATTATGTCCAACTCTTTGTGACTCCATGGACTATAGCCTGCCAGCCTCCTCTGTCTGTGGAATTCTCTAGTTAGAAATACTGGAGTGGGTTGTCATTCCCTCCTCCAGGGGAGCTTCCCAACCCAGGGATAGAACCCAGGTCTCCTGCATTGCAGGCAGATTCTTTACCCTCTGAGCCACCAGGGAAGGTCTGGTTTTTAAACAGGTGCTCATTTTATTTTCTCCATCCACCTTAAACTCAGAACTCAAAATAATATTCCAATAAGCGCTCAATCAATTGTATTTAACACCAAGTAATTCTTGCCTGGAGAATCCCCATGGACTGAGGAGCCTGACAGGTTACAGTCCATGGGGTCACAAAGAGTCAGACATGACTAAGTGACTAACATACACACAATCTATAGTAATAGGGATAGTACCAATGATTTAAGCCACAGAGACTTCTCAAACCCTCATTAAACTAGTGACTCCTACAGAGACATAGAGAACAGACTTATGGACAGGGCAGTGGAAAGGAAGGAGAGAATGAGATGATTGGAGAGAGTAGCACGGAAGCATAAACACATGTAAAATAGATAGCCAGTGGAAATTTGCTGTATGACTAAAGGAGCTCACACTGGGGCTCTGTTACAACAGAGATGGGTAGGAAAGGGTAGGAGGTGGGAGAGAGGTTCAAGAGGGATGGGACATATGTTCACCTATGGCTAGTGTATGTTGATGTATGGCAAAAATCAAACTAATACTGTAAAACAATGGATTAAAAATAAATATAACTTTTTTTAAAACTAGTAATATCAGCCCTTAGCCAATAATAAGTGGAAGAATTGCCTGGTGGACTTTTGCCTTTTTGTGTAACTAAATGGCATCCCACTCCAGTACTCTTGCCTGGAGAATCCCATGGATGGAGGAGCCTGGTAGGCTGCAATCCATGGAGTCGCTGAGAGTCAGACACGACTGAGCGTCTTCACTTTCACTTTTCACTTTCATGCATTGGAGAAGGAAATGGCAACCCACTCCAGTGTTCTTGCCTGGAGAATCCCAGGGATGGGGGAGCCTGGTGGGCTGCCTTCTAAGGGGTTGCACAGAGTCGGACACGACTGAAGTGACTTAGCAGTAGCAGCAGCAACCAGCCACTAATAAAAATGCTAAAGAGAAGGAAATGGCTGAAAGAAAAGCAATAAAAAATTAAGCAAATGCTATAAATTACAATAAATGATTCTTTTATATACTACTTGTATTTATGAGGCATGTGATTTCCTTTTAAATCAACAGACTTATATTGCTTATATTCAACTTTTTTCCTACTTTCCTGAGAACTGAGAAACACTTTCATCACTGGAAGTATATTGCCTTACATATGTTTCTTTCTGAAATTCTTTTTCCTTTCACTACTACAAACTTATTGTGATCTAGTATTTCCATTTTATCTGAGTTTTATTTATTGTCCTGAGTGAAAGTTTTTCCTATCAGGTGGTAAAAGAAATGCAAATCATTTATGAATGATAAATACTATTTAATGAGTTAAATATAGTTCATCATGTGTTCATTTCCTCTCCCTCCTAAAACCTCATTAAAATGTCAGTAAAGCAATAAAAATGGTATTAAGCAGTAAGGACAAAGAGAATAAGAGCAGAGACAACAGTGGATAAAATATATCAACATCTTTTTGGAAGACAAAGCAGACAGAGTAGCAATTACTGATTTAGCAGACTGTGAAGTTACAACCTAAATACCTCTCAAGGGGCATTACCAACTAGAAGTACATCATTTTGTGCAATGGAATCCTTGAGGCACTCAGCCCTTGGAGGTGCTAGAAATAAAACAAGTGGACTAAGTAAAAGAGAAATCCGCAGCCCCATGTCCCCTTTCTATACTCAGAAAGCCTGCAGCAAAGCTTAAGCATGTCACCACTGCCCAACTCTCACTGCCCCCACAATCCCTGCTGTCCCTTATGCCTCATTCTCCTCCAGACAGGAAGTTGGAGAATTCATTTGTGGAAAAACAAAACAGTTCCAGGGAAAATTTCTCAAAGTATTGACATACCCCAGTATATTGGCATATCCAAGTATTTGAAGTACTCCAGTAAAAACAACTGATGAGCCTCACCTGCCCCCTACTCCCCACAAAACTTCCGTCCACTTTTTAAAAAAAATTTTCTACTATTAAAACATATGAAACACCAGATATTTAACAAAAGTCTTGAATGGAAGCTAAAAATGAAAATAAACAAAAGAAACTTGAGGAAGGAACAGGCATACAGAGGAGAGAAGAAAACATCATAGAAACTATAATATTTATAGGGAGATAACAGATATCACTCCATAAAACAAAGACAGAAATAAGTGAAAAAATTAAAGAAAATGAAAGAGTTCACAAAGTAAAACCAATTTCATGTTCATAGCATCATTACTTACAATGGCCAAAAGAAACAACCCAGAATCTTTTTTTTTTTTGGGGGCTAATTACAATATTGTAGTGGTTTTTGCCACACATTGACATGAATCAGCCATGGGTGTACCTGTGTTCCCCATCCCGAACCCCCCTCCCAAATCCCTCCAGAATCTATTAATGAATGAATGGAAAAATAAAATCTGGTATATACATACAATAGAATACTGCCTCTGCTGCCCCTGCCAAGTCGCTTCAGTTGTGTCCAACTCTGTGTGACCCCATAGACGGCAGTCCACCAGGCTCCACCGTCCCAGGGATTCTCTAGGCAAGAACACTGGAGTGGGTTGCCATTTCCTGCTCCCATGCATGAAAGTGAAAAGTGAAAGTGAAGTTGCTCAGTCGTGTCCAACCCTCAGCGACCCCATGGACTGCAGCCTACCAGGCTCCTCTGTCACTGGGTTTTCCAGGCAAGAGTACTGGAGTGGGTTGCCATTGCCTTCGAATGGAATACTATTCGGGCTTAAAAACGAATGAAATTCTGATATATGCTACAACATGGTTGAACCTTGAAGATGTTACGCTAAATGAAATAAACCAGACACAAAGGGACAAGTAATGTATGATTCCACCTATATGAGGTACCTAGAAGAGCCAAATACAAAGATAGAAAGTAAAACAGTAGGTACCATGGTGATGGGAAGGTGGAAATGGGGAGTTCCTATTTAGAGAGTATTTAGTATACACAGGATTTCACTATGGGATGATAAGTTCTGGAGATGGGTAGTGGTGATGCTCACACAACAATGTGAATGCATTTAATGCCACTGAACTGCTTATTTTAAAATAGTTATAATGATAAATTTCATTTTACTACATTAAAGTGATTTTAATTGCAACTTTAAAAAATTGAAGTGTTGGAAGATACATTTATAAAACCTTCTCTGCCATTGAATTCTCCATGCAAGAATACTGGAGTGGGTAGCCATTCCCTTATCCAAGGGATCCTCCCAACCCAGGGAACAAACCCCGGTCTCCTGCATTGCAGGCAGATTCTTTACCATCTGAGCCACCAGAGAAGCCCTGTAGAACCTCCCAGGGAAATAGAAAAAAAAGAAAAAAGAAAAAGATGTTTTAGCAACAAACAAATGGAAGTATTTTTTTTTTTTTTTTGTAAAGCAACATCATTTACAATAGCCTCAGAAAACATGAATTAATTTTAAAAAATTCAAAAAAAAAAAAACATTGTAAAGTAATTATCCTCAAATTTAAAAATAAATAAATAAATTGGAATTCCCTGGTGGTACAGGGCATAAGAATTCCCCTGCCATGCAGGGGACATGGGTTAGATCCCTGGTCCAGGAAGATTTCACATGCCTTGGAGCAACTAAGCCTGTGTGCCACAGCTACTGAGCCTGTGCTCTAGAGTCCATGTGCTGCAACCAGTGAAGCACATGCGCCTAGAGCCATGTTCTGTATAAGGAAACCACTGCAATGAGGAGTTGGTACACCACAGCGAAGAGGAGCGCCCCCTACCCAGCGGGAACTGAAGAAAGCCCGCATGCAACAACAAAGACCTAGTGCAACCACAAGTAGATTAATAAGTAAGTAAATAAATAAAGTTAATTTTTAAAATTAGTAATTATTTCATAATTTTACATGAGTTTACATGAATTATTTAATGATGGATTTAACAAAATGTTCCCAAGACCATAACATTGCCAACATTGCTAGAGAAATTAAAGAAACTAGAAGGGCTTCCACTTGATTCCAAGATTTAAAGCTCAATAATTAAGACAATGTAGGACTGGCATAAAAATGGACAAGTAGATCAATGGAGAATAGAGTCCAGAAAGACTCATAGACCCACATACACAGTCAATTTTTTACACAGGTGCCAAAGTATTAATATTTCAATGGGGAAAGCATAATCTTTTTCAACAAATTGTGCTGGAACAATTGGAAATCCATATGCCAAAAATAAATAAATAATTCAAAATGAACCTAAACATAAATAGAACAATCAAAACTAAAATGTGGCAAGACAACATAATGAATGCTGTTGGAAGTATAAAGTGGTAACACCATTTTGGAAAATGATTTGCTAATTTCTCATAAAGTTAAACATACCTAAGCATATGACTTAGCAATTTTACTCCTAGATATTTATCCAAAAGAAATGAAAGCTGGAAACAATCCAAATATCCATCAACTAATGAATGGGCAAGCATATTGTGGCTTTGGAATCCTACTCAGCAATCAAAAAAGAACAAGCTATTAATAGAAACAGCATGAGGAAACTGAAAAGGATTATATTAAATGAAAGAAGCAAGACACAAAAGCCTCCATACCCTACAATTCTGTTTCTGTGATTCCTAAGAAGGCAAAACCGCCAGGGGCAGGGGGAGGGGAGGGAGTTATCAAAGAGAGGGCAAGGGAACTGCTTGAAGTGATAGTGTTGATGGTTACACAACTATATACACTGTCAGAACTCACTGAATGTAGGATTAAAATAAATGTATTTTGTTAGATAAAAATTATATTGCAGTAAAGCTGATTATTTTTCTTTAAAAAGACAAAGGTACAATACAGAAGACAAAGGATGAAAAAGCTAGAAGATAAATTTGGGAGGCCTATAAATCACTAATAAGATCCAGAAGGAAAGAACAAAATAACACAAGGTTTCCCGTTAATCCAATTTGTCCTCTAGAAAGGTGAACCTGCAATATGGTTTTTCAAACTCCATGACTGAGCATTTTTTGAGTTTTCATTTTAACTTAACGTTATAAATGTGCACAGTCTTTGGGGGTCATCAGTAAATGTCTTAAGACTATATCTTATACAATTTTCCTTCTCTAAGTCACCTTCTATTTCTATGAAATTGGTAGTATGGTAAATGAAACCGAGTCTAGTTTAAATTGCTTTTTAGATCTTAAAATTGGGGCTAGTTGCTGTTTTCAGCTGACTCTGTACTGTGCAATTTTTAAAGAAGAAACTATTATTTAAAATGAATGTTTCCTAAGTGTATTTGTACTTTCATTACTGTACCTCTGAAATCCAGTCATTCATCTCTTTTTAAACAGTTTTACTGAGGGTACCATACAATTCATGCATTTAAAGTATACAACTCAGTGCCAGCTATTCCTTACCTTTTGTACAAGCTTTGAATAAGATATGGAAGAAAAGACAATGTGATGCAGTAAAGCAAGATTCTGGATCCAGCTTTGCCAACCCCAGTTTGGTGACCTTCAAGAACCTCTGGGTCCCAGTACCCTCATCTGTGAATCAGGGGATTACACCTAACAGCTCCCTCACTCTGATCTACCTTCAAGATCATTTTTTATTGTTCATTTTTAACCTTTAATATCTATCTGTCTAGTGCCAATGTCAAATATTGGGATAAGCCGCTCAGAAAGATGTATTTTATGATAGGAAGGTTGCAACAATGGTCTGAATTAAAGCAAGATTCTTTCTAGCCTTTTTTGAAAGAAGATGGTTTTCCTTTTTATATGTTTCAAAATAGAAGATAAAGAGGATAGTACATAGTGTGTTTAACTTAGGTGAGTTTCTCTTTTAACTTTATCTTTCTCATTTCTAAAAGCAAATATGAAAACTATATAGAAAGCTGAATAGGCTTAGAAATACATTCAAGAAAACTGTATTAAAGTCAGTGATTCAGCCAAATAGCTTCAACCAAATAGATTCAGCCAATAGCTCAACCAAAAATATTTTTTAAAAATATTGCCTGAAGAGCTTCTGTTCAAGTGAAAAATGAAGATTTTCCATAAAAGCCTACTAAATATGCAAAATTTTATCACTGCATATTTTAATAGTATATTCCTTCATTTGTTTCTCTTCTCCATTTGAAATAGTAAAGTTGACATTATGCTTTTAAATGAATATACCCACATTCCTAAAAAGCTTATAATGGATTTCTTAGTAACTAGATATTGCTGTGGGTTGAATCATGTCCTCCTGAAAGATATGTTGAAGTCCTAACCCCAGTACTTTAGGCTAGACTTTATTTGAAAGAACAGTCATCGCATATATAGTTAGTAAAGATTAGGTCATACTGGACTAGGATAGACCCTTAATCCGAAATGACTGGTGTCCTCTTAGGAAAAGTAGGAGACAGAGATGCATAGGGTAGACAGCCACATGAAGACGGGCAGAAAGCCAAGGAAGCTTCCAGAATCTGGAAAAGGCAAGGAAGGATCCTAGAGGCTTTGGAGGGAGCATGGCGTAGTCAACACATTAACTTTCTACATCTAGTCTACAACAGTGAGAGAGAATTCATTTCTATTGCTCTAAACCATCCAGTTTGTGGTGTTTTATTACAGCAGCCCTAGGAAACGAACACAAACATATAGACAAACGTTACGTGCACGTAGGTGGGCACACACAAAAAGAGAACCCTTATATTTGTCAAATTATTGGATTTCAAAAAATCTAATATAATTGGTGTGAACTTGAGTAATTAGTTAAAATAGTGCACAAAGCCATATAATCGTTATATAAAGCTCTTTAAAATATTGCTTTTTAAAGTTGTGTTATGTAAGGAAAATAAGGGGGCTTCCCTGGTGGCTCATCAGTAAAATATCTGCTTGCCAGTGTAGGAGATGAGGGTTCAATCCCTGGGTTGGGAAGATCCGCTGGAGAAGGAAATGGCAACCCTCTTGAGTATTCTTGCCTGGAAATCCCAAGGACAGGGTAGCCTAGCAGGCTACAGTCATGGAGTCACAGAGTCAGACACAACTTAGTGACTGAAAAACAACAAAAGGGAAAAGAAGCTGACAAGAAAAGGCACATTTTTCCAAGGAAGAAATAACACAATATCTTTGAGAGATGGAAGACAACTCAAGTGGTAAAAACTCAGAAGACAGCTACAGGGAACTATTTCTAAATTGGCAGCCAAGTTACAGCATTTGTTGTTACNTTTGAAGATTAAGCTAAGCTTTATTACAGCTCAGTTGTTCTTTTTGCCCTCCTCTGAGTGTGTGTGTTTTTCAGCAAGGTCTCTCAGGATACTGGAAAATACCTAGTCACATACAAATAAACACACAGTTACCATTAAATTTCCCATGTAGTATCTAAGAGTGCAAAAACATATTATTCTGGGTACAGAAGAGAATTATCTACCCCAGTCCTCTCATAAATCCAGCCTTGATGATCAGACTTAAACTGAATCAACATCACTGTGTCCTCCAATCTCTTCCTTCTATAGCAGCCATTCCAGGGCTACAGTGGGACTAGGGAGAAAAAAAAACACAACAAAAAAAACTTCTCTCTGCTTGCACTAGTTTCGAGGGCATAGAAAAACAGGAGCTGAAAGAAGCAAACCAAGACACCATTGATGCCATTATCAAGAGACTTATAAATGCTGTATGATTCCCAAAAGAACTGTTCCCTGACCTGGTCAGGTCAACTTTTGGGGGTGATATGCGATTTCTCTCCTTGAACCAATAAATAGTGAAGATCAATCTTCTACTGTAAAGTAGGGATCAGGAGAAGAGGAGAAGAAATGAGTTTTCTACATTGGTAGAAAATTAGTCAAGGCTATGGTTTTTCCTGTGGTCATGTATGGATGTGAGAGTTGGACTGTGAAGAAGGCTGAGCACCAAAGAATTGATGCTTTTGAACTGTGGTGTTGGAGAAGACTCTTGAGAGTCCCTTGGACTGCAAGGAGATCCAACCAGTCCATTCTGAAGGAGATCAGCCCTGGGATTTCTTTGGAAGGAATGATGCTAAAGCTGAAGCTCCAGTACTTTGGCCACCTCATGCAAAGAGTTGACTCATTGGAAACGACCCTGATGATGGGAGGGATTGGGGGCAGGAGGACAAGGGGACGACAGAGGATGAGATGGCTGGATGGCATCACAGACTCGATGGAGGTGAGTCTGAGTGAACTCCGGGAGTTGGTGATAGACAGGAAGGCCTGGAGTGCTGCGATTCGTGGGACTGCAAGGAGTCGGACATGACTGAGCGACTGAAATGAACGTTGGTATTGTTGCAGACATTTTAATTTCACTTTTTAATTTATATTCTTGTCTCTGAATAAAATGCTATTTCAAATATTTAATTCAAGGCACACATTGATGACAAAATGCAATAAAGTACAGCTTTTGACTTTTTATTTAGGCTCCTAGATATTATTTTTTATTCCTGAAATTTCCCTTGAGTTTTTGGCATAATTCTGTTCCTTTGCATGCTCTTTAGTTTTTTTTTTTTTTTCCTTACCAACAGTTTTAGAGTTTGATTTTCTGAATGAAATTCACATTGAGTCAGTGGAGGTATGCATTTTGGAAACTTATCTTTGAGCTGCTGTCTTACTTTTCCTGCATCAACCAGCATCCTCTAATAGACTTCCTTCCCTTAACCTCATGAGGCACAAAAATATCTCAGAAAATTTTCCAGAACAATGTTTGTATTAGAGATCAAAACTAACATTAGGCAGAAACATCCTCTGTGAAAACAAAAGGGGGGACAATTAAGTGCAGTTTTCAGTCAGAAAAGACTCTCTATATATAATTAAAATAAAAATTCAGAATCCTGCAAATGGCTTTGCTGGAATTACATAATCACAAAAGTAAAAAGGAAAACAAAACAAAAAAAAGTCACATTGAATTGCAGTATTGGTTTTTACTTCCTAAAAGGGCTAGGATAAGACTATTAATATTAAAGCACTCACTTCAAATTTCAACAAATTAGAAATAATTCATGTCTGTTAACAAATAATTTTTGGTGTCTATCATGTCAAAGTGCTAAGCCTAAAGCTTTTATGAAATACTTTTCTTTTCTTATTGATCAGGATGAAGTATTTAAGCTTCAACCTGTTCAAAATGACCTAAAAGTAATCTTACTTGGAATTTCATAGATATTTAATAAGCATTCTCATTTCTATAATAACTTATAAATGTTAATTATAGAAATTGATTGCTAAATATTCAGTTTGAATAATATTCCAAATCAGTAAGAAATCAGCAACTGCACCATCATTCCTACTGTTTCATAACCACACATTTAAGACTACAAGACTAGAATACACACCTTTAAGAAAGTCCACCCTCCGTACCTGAATACCAGCTGACCCATGAGGGCATATGGTGCACACTCCAGCTCCACACCCAGTAATCCCAGGACTTTCCATTCCAGTTGGATCTGTTTGTTGCTCCCTTGGATCAGCCTCTCATTACCAGCTAGACTACGGTTCTATTATATATATTTGGTTTCCCCAACTATAACTCCTTTGTAATTCTTAAGAACAAAGACTAATTGCACAATCTATTTCTTTTCTGGATTTTGGCTCCTTCTTTGTTAAATTTCTAACCTAGTTTTAACATGTCAGGCTCTATCCCTAAGTTTTGCTATGTCTGGTCAGTACCCTTATTGAACCCATTTAAGTTATAATGAATTAATAGTTATATATTCAAAAGAGTAAATTTAATAGGATTGACAGTAGTCATGGCATATGCATTTTTATATTTAAATGAAAAACCATTTTTCAGAACTATTTGTTCAAAGCCTGTATTTATTTCTTCTGGTTAAATGCTTTATTTCCTTATCAGTAAAATACTAATAAAAGATGTTTGAGATATCAGTTTAGGTTTAGGTTTTTTTCTACATTTTGACCACCCCCCCCAATTTTTCTGTAACTATTTGTGATTAAATGATAAATGATAATATATGTAAAGGCACTTCAGAGTGTCCCACAGGTGCTTATGATTATATTATCATTATACACACCTAACAGTCTCCCTGGTGGCTCAGAGGTTAAAGCGTCTGCCTCCAATGCAGGAGACCCGGGTTCGATCCCTGAGTCGGGAAGATTCCCTGGAGAAGGAAACGGCAATCCACTCCAGTATTCTTGCCTGGAGAATCCCGTGGACAGAGAAGCCTAGTAGGTTACAGTCCATGGGGTCACAAAGAGTCAGACACGACTGAGTGACTTTACCTTACCTTACCTTACTTTAACAGTCTCAGATAAGCCATATCTCAGCTTATCACTAAATCTAATTGAGTCAGATTTCTGTAGAAGGTAGCTTTTTCACTGATGAAGTTTCATTTATGAATATATCATTTAGGGAAGAATTTTATAAGTACTCGGTAATGAATAGCATCAAAATGAGTTATAAGAATGAATGTCACTTTCAAATGTGCTTACCTTGCTTTTCAGGTTTGCTAATGTGATGAAAAAACCTGAATAAATACTGAAGATGTGGATGAGGATTTTTGTATTTTCATAATTCCCTTCCCCATTCCTCATATAAAAACAATTTCTTTTCAAAAAATATTATATGTTGGTGAGAACACAGGTCAGCCAACTAAAGCAGTCCCATGACAATTATCTTGAAGAATAGTATGTAATTTACTTAGCAAAAGGTATCTGAATTTTTCTACATTTAAAAAATTTATGTAAGTGTGAGTTTGGGTGAGATTCATACTATTCCACAGAGAGAAATTTGTATGCTTTTCAAAATATGGGTCAACTGAATTCACTAAACATTTTGAAAATTATATAACTTCCTGTCTTGTTTAAGATGTAAGGATCCTGTCACTGTCTACAGAATTGAATTTATAACCCAAGTGGGAATGTATTCAATAAACTTATTTTTTGTTTTAAATAGTATATTCTTGAAAAAATAGCTCTCACTGGAAGAAAACTGTTCATAACTATGTAGTTTTAAAACATAAGGGAACAAACATACGGAAATCAAAGTCACATCAGAGAAGCATGACCCAAAATAATTTGCTAGAGGGAAGTTCATGTATACTCAGAACTCATGGAACTCTAGCCTTGGCTGAAGACTTTGTAAATAAATCTTGTACAGCGTAGTGGACTGGAGGTTAGAGGCTATTTAGTATAAATAAGCAAAAACAGAGCTTGTATTTGACATACCCTATTACAGAAGACTTTCCCCCAAGGTTTTCAAGTATTGGAATTCATAATAGAAAGCCAAATATGTCCTTGGGAGTCTAATGGATGTCATCAATTATTTGACATTTTTAAACATGTATACTGTGATCATGAGCTATGAATTATTTGAAAAATTCTTATGATGTTAATTCTTGGGATTGTGTGCAATTTTAATTTCCAAATTTGGGATATCATGGAGCTTTATTAAGGGAAAAGATAACTGCCTACTCTATGCCAAACAGAGTATAAGGTTTTTCATTTATAACTCTCAGTTTCTTATAACAGCCAACAAGGTAGGCATTCTACCCGCAACTTACAGATGAAGACTCTGAGATTCAAGCTGTAAGAACCAACTTTGTGGGGAGTTCTCAAACTTTAGTTATTCATTTATTTATTCATCTTAAGCAAATAAACTCATGCTTCATTCATTGAGAGAGATATGTGTATCTATGACAGACTGAAAAGGAAACGCTGTGATTCCCAAATCTGTGGAAATTCCAGGAGTGACTGAGTATGTGATGAGTCATTGATCCAACAGATCTCTTTCCAGAATGGGATGATGAAGCAGGAGTTTAGCATCTGTAAAAGAAAATCCGGGGAAGAGTAGAATGCAGACTTATGCATTTGGAAGAAGATATGGCATGCCACTCCAGTACTCTTGCCTGGAAAATCCCATGGACGGAGGAGCCTGGTGGGCTGCAGTCCATGGGGTCGCGAAGAGTCGGACACGACTGAGTGATTTCCCTTTTACTTTTCACTTTCATGCATTGGAGAAGGAAATGACAACCCACTCCAGTGTTCTTGCCTGGTGGGCTTCCATCTATGGGGTAGCACAGAGTTGGACACGACTGAAGTGACTTGGCAACAACGTTGTGTATGTGTATGTATATATACATTTTTAATCTTAAGCTGCTAAGAAACACCATTTTCCTTCTGTATTCTGTATTCTTTATCCATCTCCTTTGCCCAGTAGTTACTCAACACTTATAAGCCAACCCATCATCAGCTACCATATATTAATACATATAGGTTCAGAAGACATAACATAGTTCTGGGAACAAGAGGAAATACTACAAGTTTCTCATTCTCCAGTGTCTGGATTCCTGTGGAGGACAACCAGGGAGCCAGGGCAGGGGTTAAATTCAACTTAGTTCAATTAAGTTCTAAAGTATAATCTTTCCAGAAGACCATCTGTTACGCCCCTCTCTGATTGTTCCTGTCTCCTTTCTTCAGGGTTAACTTGAAACATATGACCCTTCACTTTCACTTTTGGAAACTTGTCCCCCCTAACCCCTGCCCATTTAAGACAAAAATGAGTAGTGCTTATATTAAATCTCTTATTTCTGTTTAAGACTTGGCTTATTTGAAGCTCTGACTCTTTTCTTTTGACTCCTTAGTCCAGGCAATGCTTCAGCAACCTATGACCCAGCAGAAAAGGGATGACAGAGCCGAGGCTGGGGAAGTGCAATCTGTAGAGTGGTTTCTATAAGCTTGGACGTGGCCTAGTATGAGTCATACCAGTGTCCATCAGGTTCAGTATTTTACTACCAATAGAAACTCTCAAGAGTATGCCATCAAATTTAACATTTAGGTACATTCCAGCTTCTTTTTGTAACATACAATCATAGAGGTTTAGGGCTAAAAATGACTTTTGTTTTTCCATTCAATCTAAAGTCCTCAACCACATTAAAAAGCAAAAATAATAACTCTGACACATGACAAGTAATGTATGAGGCTTTTTATATACGTGTTCTCTATCCATATACTTCATATTGTCTCAAAATATTATAATCATCAGGGTAGAAATCATTATCCTCAATATAAGAAACTGACATTCAAAGGATTTAGGGAGATATTAAGATTTTTAATAGAGAGGGAAGCAGACATTTAAAGAAATTGCTCCACTTGTACCACAGAAAAAATTTCAGGGTAAGAAGTAAACCTGAGGAACATTAGTTGGGGTTTATTGCATTAGTCTCATGAGGTCAAGTTTGGATTAGAGATGGTGGGATAGAGAAAAAGAGACAACAGAATCAATAGAAATTCAGAGTATAGAACTAATGAGACTTGATGGCAGATTTGTCATGGGAGGTGAGAGAAAGGAGAAGGAAGAGCCATATTTGGTGCCTTGTTTTCAGCTTGAGCAACTGGCTGGATGGTGGAGACACCAGGAAAGATGAAAGCCTCTGACAAGAAGATTTGGAAGTGCAGATAAAGCAGGGAGCAGAGAAGGGATGCAGGAGGCCAGAAGATCAGGAACTGACAGCATGATTCAGGGAAACTTTGGTTCTGTTTTTTTTTTTTAATAATTTTTCCATTTCTATAATTTATTATTTCTTAATTATGGTTGATGTACAGTGTTCTGGGTATACAGCAAAGTGATTCAAATATACATATAGACTTTTTTCAGATTCTGTTTCATTATAGGTTACTGCAAGATATTGAATATAGTTCCCTGAGCCATACAGTAGGCATTTGTTTATCTCTTTTATATATAGTAGTATCTGTTTATCCCTAATCCTAATTTACCCATGAATGGCTTTCCCTTTTGGTAATCATAAGTTTGTTTCCAATGTCTGTGAGTCTACTTCTGTTTTGTAAATGAGCTCATTTGTATTATTTTTTAAAAAACTTTTTCAAACAGCTTTTAAGACTGGAGATCTGAGAATACATTTTCTACCCAATGTCCTCTCAATCTTTTCCCCTCCCCTTATCCATAGGTCAATCCCAAAGGCACTTGGCCCTTGGGTTTAAAATGCAGATGTTAACTGCATTTTCTGGGTAACCAGAGATTTATCAACTTACATGATCTAATACCTTGTGACCCCCTCGGACTTAGCTAGATTTTAGGTAACCTAAGAGAAAGGATACTGTTGTAGAAGAATTACTGGTGTAATGGGATCTCGTCTCAACCTAAACTGGGATTTGAAATTTTGGTGTGTGTCTGATGAAAAGCTGCAAATGAAAGTTCAAAGAGGCTGTTTTCGGTGCAGTAGTTTACATAGAAGGAAAGTATCTTCAGAGAGGAGGGTGTCTGAAGAGAGAAATGGAGAGCGACGTGAGTGGACAGAAGGCTGTTCCTTCTATTAAAAGGTCGCACGGAGTTAGTTGGAACCCTGATGGAGACATGGGCTGCAAATGTGCCTGTTCCCACGGGCACTGAGGCACCTACTATGTGGTGTAGGGGCCACGGTGACGAAGCAGGAGGGAACTGAGAGAATAACTCATTTTCTCTCAGCACTAAATATTCTGCTCTATTCTCTTTCTTGCATGGGTTCTAAGAAGTCAGCTGTGATTCTTATCTTTATTTCTCTATAAATAAGGTGCTCCCTCTGGCTTTTCTCAGGATTTTTTCTTCATCTATGCTTTTTCATAACTTGCAAATGTATAACATTTTTGTTTTTGATATTTATCCTGCTTATTCTCTGAGCTTCCTAAATCTGTCTTGGCACATTACTTTAACTTGGGCAAATGTCTAGTCATTATTATTCCAAATACGTCCTCTGTTCCTTTCTTCTCCTTCCCATAGTGCATACAGTACACTTTTTGTAGTTGTCCTAAGTCCTTGGATACTCTGTTCTATCTTGTTCAGTCTTCCTTTTCTTGGTTTTGTTGTTTTGAGGATTGCTCATCTGTTCTTGCACGCTGTCTACTTTATGCATTACAGCCCTTAGCACATTACTCATCGGTGTTTTACATTCCTGGTCTGATAATTCCAATATCCCTGCCATATTTGGTTTTGATACTTGTCCTATCTCTTCAAACTGTGGGCTTTTTTGCCACTTGCTATGCTGTGTAATTTTTCTTGATATCTGAACATGACTTAGTTATAAAAGAAACTGCTGTAAATAGTTCTTTATTAATATAGTGGTGAGCTTTCAGGGAAGGGGACGAGTTCCCTGGTTTTGTGATTTAGGTCTCAGTCTTTTAGGAGATGGTGCCTCTGCACTGTGAAGGAGCATCCTTTCATCAGATCTAGGCATAACACAGCCTTGTTCTGAGATAACAAAAACCATTTGGGATTAAGGGGTTTTACTTTGTGAGTACCAGAACAGGAATCAGCACAGCGAGTAGGGAGCCAGTGTTAAGTACCCCTCTCAAGTGGCTCTCCTAGCCAGGACTGAAGCAGGGGATGACAGGCCGGAAAATCTCGGAGGAGTGCTCTCTTGTGCTACGCTTCTGGGGTCTATGGAGATGGGTGGATGAAGCCCTCAAGTGCATACGGAGGGCGATGAGTTGTTACTGTGCTCTGTTTATAAGCACAGAGTGGTGAGACCTGGGGGAAAGGTGGACTACAGGAGAAAAGTAGTTTCCAAGCTGAGGTGTCCCTCAGAGTAACTTGAGACTTTTTAAAAAAGATCTCTGCCCATGTCCTACTTGCAGGGTTTCTGTTTTAGAAAGCCTAGGGTGACAACTGTGTTATGAAACAGCTCTGTGAGTAACTCTGATGCTTATGCCTGATTAAGAACAACCGCCTTAAATTTATTAGAGTTGAGTCATTTGATGCTAGTCAAATAGCTAGCAAAAGAAAAAGAATTTAGATTTTTGGAGAGATTTCCCTTTTTGACTTTATTTTATATTTTTCTCCCCTTCCCCCCAGCTATCCACATTCTCACTAAAATAGCTTCCTTTCCCTGGTATTGGTTTTTCTAATTTCTCACTGAAGGCTTCTCTGAGGAAAAATTATTGGGAGGCCCACCCAGCCTTACTTTAGATTCTCCATAGTTGGACTCAGATAAAAAGAAAAATTAAGAATGTAAACATCCTTGTTTTTCCTTAGAAGAAAATGGTTCACAATTTTATTTTGTTTGACCAGTTCAATGTTAAACAATTGTGTGAATATTTTTCTTGAAACATCCACTCTCTTCTACTGCTATTTCCACAGCTCACTCTACTGTTATTTTTGCTTAAGTTATCAATAGAATTTAGACATCAAAGCATGGTCACTTCATTTCTCCATTCTGGCTCCAGAGGCTCCAAAGCTGTGAGCCACAAAAATGATCCCTCACCATACATGATTTCATTCATTTCTGTATGAGGTGAAGGAGAATTTTTTCTCTTGTAGAATCTATAGTATCTAAAATAAACTATGTTAGGGATTGAATTCCTGATTAATATATCCTTTATTCCCCAATTTTACCCATAATTTTCAATCCAACAGAATTCTAGTCTTCTCAAAATAAAGTTAAAATAATTGTATAACAATTTTTTCAGTGCAAAAATTTCAAATGTCAACTCTATTAAATGGAGGTCAAAATTACATTAGGATTAAACACTTTTTTCCCCTCAATTATTCTCCAGGAATTAAAGAAGAAAAAATAGACCAAGCTCCAGTTTGAAACAGCCATAATTCAGCACACTCTGTATTACTTCTCAGAGAAAGAAATCTGAGTTTCTAAAGGAAGAAACAATGCATTAAGTGCTTGGGGGAAGAACACTGAGGGTCTCCAGTCTCGGGAATGTAGTGCCTGGAGGCCGACTGACCCAATCAGCTGTTGACAAAGTGAAATCACCACCATGCTGTAGGGAGTGCATGCTTAGTCACTCAGTCGCGTCTGACTTTTTGTGAGTCCATGGACTATATAGACTGCCAGGCTCCTCTGTCCACAGATGCTCCAGGGAAAAATACTGGAGTGGGTTGCTATGCCCTTTTCCAGGGGATCTTTCCAACTCAGGGATTAAAGTCTCCTGCATTGGCAGGAGATATACTTTGGACTATATACTTTCTACCCTGAAATCTCTGGTATCTTCGTATTACCCAGAATACATAGCAGGGTCAACGAATATGTCCTTGAAAAAGTAGGAAAAAAAAAAAGAAGAAAAGCCTTCTATTTCTCAATGCTAATTAATTTAAAATTCAAATTTTATTTACATTCTTCAGTAAAGGGATCATGTGGTTTAATGTATAAAGTAGCATATGAATAGTGGCTATGCCAAAAAGAGGTTCGGGGAACCATCTTTTAGTGCCCTAACCCACCCCCAGTTACTTCCACAAATTTATTAATATGTTTACCAGTTAAACAATTGCCATTCTCTTAATGCATGAAAATCATCTTTTGAAAAAGTTCTTATTTTCACTGATCTATGATTTGTAATTTAGATAGAAACCATTGAGACAAGTCTCTTAACTTCTCCACCTCCACTTCCTGCCGCCCCTCAATTCCCCTTCTTGTGAACATGCTGATCCCAGCAGATATGTGAGTGGATATGGAAACATGAACTTCAGTGTTCACTCTCCTGAATACTACTAGTATTCCATAAAGACCCAAACTTCTGCACAACTAAAATCCTACTAAAGGAAAAGAGACAAAGATGATTTTCTGGAGAACAGAAGGACTCAAATTAAATGTGTATACAGTATATGCTCCATATATCACGTAAGCAGCATTTGTTATATCATTTTTATATAGGTGTGGTTTTATAGGAAAGCTATACTGAAAAATAAAGAAACGAAAGGGATTATCTGTAGATTTCTTCTTTTTATTCTTAAATTGATTTGTGCTTACTTTTTGAGGATTTCCATCCACAGTCTATTTCTACACATCTGCATCCCACACACAGGAAGCGGAGGAAAAGAAGAGTACATTTCACAAGTTCGGAGACTAATTAAATAGGTGTTTGCCCGGAGCAGTACTTATCATGATGTTTAAAATGTTCTGTAATAATTATTTGACAAGAACCTCAGATTCTTCTGTTTCTGGGAACTCAAAGAAAAGTCAGAGCTGTAGCTGATTTTGAGACTGATGTACGTGCAAAATGAGGACACAGCTGAGGTTGAAATGCCACTCTGAGATTTCCCTTAAGGTATTGCTTAGTTTCTGTTTCATCAAAAGTACAGCAAGGAGTCACTATGTGTAAAACGTCGTAGTTTGGGGATGGATGGAAAGAGGAATTAGGCATGGTCCTTACTTCCCTTGTGGCTTAGACAGTAAAGCATCTGCCCGCAATGTGGGAGACCTGGGTTCGATCTCTGGGTCGGGAAGATAACCTTCGAGAAGGAAATGGCAACCCACTCCAGTGAAAGTGAAAGTGAAGTCGCTCAATTGTATAGTCTTGCCTAAAAAATTCAATGGACGAAGGTGCCTGGTAGGCTACAGTCCATGGGACTGCAAAGAGTCGGACACAACTGAGCTTTTTTGCTTTCAAAGGAGATTTTAAACCAGTGAGGGTGAGAGACTGGAGGGAGTACACAAAAAGGATTTAGGGAATGAACAAGATGGAAGCTGGCGGGGGCAAGGGGATTGCTGAAGGTGAGCTCAGAAGAGAAGGCTACAGTCTTTTGTGTGTTGTTGGGGATATCTTTTAATCCCCATCTTACAGACTGAACAATATGTTATACTACCTAAGTTGGAAGGGGGACTTGTAAATATATCTCACTTGAATCCAGAATCTGATCTCACTCAGTAATCCCACCCACAATATCTACTATTTTAATAGCATCTATAATCTCAGTGTTTCTTAATCTTTGCAAAGAGTCGGACACAACTGAGCTTTTTTGCTTTCAAAGGAGATTTTAACCCAGTGAGGGTGAGAGACTGGAGGGAGTACACAAAAAGGATTTAGGGAATGAACAAGATGGAAGCTGGCGGGGTCAAGGGGATTGCTGAAGGTGAGCTCAGAAGAGAAGGCTACAGTCTTTTGTGTGTTGTTGGGGATATCTTTTAATCCCCATCTTACAGACTGAACAATATGTTATACTACCTAAGTTGGAAGGGGGACTTGTAAATATATCTCACTTGAATCCAGAATCTGATCTCACTCAGTAATCCCACCCACAATATCTACTATTTTAATAGCATCTATAATCTCAGTGTTTCTTAATCTTTGGAATAGTTTGCATCCTTTAGAAAACATGAATAAACTATGATTCTTTCCCACGGGAGAAGAGGGGAGGAAGAATCACAAGAAAAAATTCAGGGACTTCTTCCTGAAGTACTGGACAATCACTTAACTTCTCTATGTCTCAATTTCTCAGGCAGGGAATGGCAAAGCCTACTTCATAAAGTACTTGAGAGAATTAAATAAGATAATTGTATACCATGCACCTATGATCAGTTAACTTATGACAAAGGAAGAAAGAATATACAATGGAGAAAAAGTTTCTTCAATAATTGGTTCTGGGTTAAAAGGACAGTTGCATGTAAAAGAATAAAATTAGAACATTCTTTAATATCATACACAAAAATAAACTCAAAATGGATTAAAAGTCATGTAAAATCAGATACTATAAAACTCCTAGAAGAAAACATAGGCAAGACATTCTTTGACATAAACTGTAGCAATATCTTTTTGGATTCATCTCCTACAGTAATGGAAATAAGAACAAAAATAAACAAATGGAATGCAATTAAACTTAAAAGCTTTTGCACAGCAAAGGAAACCATAAACAAAATGAAAAAACAACCTACAAACTGGGAGAAAATATTTGCAAATGATGCAACCAACAAAGATTAATCTCCAAAATATATAAACAGCTCATACAGCTCAAGATAAAAAAAAACAAACAAACAAAACCCAATCAAAAAAAAAATGAGCAGAAGACCTAAATAGACATTTTTCCAAAGAAATATATATATGTGTGTATCTATATGTACATATATAAAACTGAATCACTTTTCTGTACACTTGAAACTAACACAACTTCATAAATTAACTATACTTCAATAAAAAATAATTATATAAAGTACCTAGCGCTGATCCCAGAGCAGATATTCAGTAAATGACATGCATTATTTTATTCTTTCTTTCTTCCTTTTCCTTGGAAGATGTGTTCTTTCCTTCACTGTGACTGATGAGACAGTGATAAGACTGGAGGATCAAACAGGCTGTTCACTAAGTAAAGTGGAAGAGAAAAGGGGATAGATAAGTTTCATGCCCAGGCATGAAATATGATAGAAAAAGGATTCTAGGAACTTCATAGGAAGTTATCTGTGGGACTCTCTAGGAGAATACTGTAAAGGATCTATGAAGATGCTGCTCTAGATGTAAATATTTTGTGGGTTTACTATAATAGTAAAACTAATAGTATTAGTTCCAATAATAATGACAAATGCACACATATAGAACTTACCATGTGCCAGGCACTGTATTTAACTTAGCTTACATAGATCACCTCATTTAATCCTTACAACAATATGAAACAATATAGTACATAATATCTCATCTGAAGTTCTAAAAAAAAAAAAAATCTTTGAAAACTAAAATTTTGAAATAATTAACAGCAAAATCTGACCTGAACTGACATGAGTATATTTTTAGTCTTTATTTATCCCATTAAAAGTAAATATTTTCACATTTTGCTATAGAAGTCTTAATGTTTGGTCAGAGGGTGTTTCATGCCCTACTAGGGTAATGTCCTTGCATTCTAAAAAATGTCTTTAAATTTCAAAATTTGCCTAGCCTACAGAATTTCAGATAAGGAGTTTTTGCAAAGAGCTAACATTTATTGAGAACTTGCTATTTGCCAGGTTTGGGTCCTAGTTTCTACTTAGGTTAATGAATTTGTCCTCATCATAATCCTGAGAGGTAGATATATTTAGCATCCTTCCTGCTTTATAGTTGAAGTGACTATACAAAGTACAGAGAAGTCAACGGAACTCAAGGGTAGCAGCTAGTAACTTAGACACACAGACTCTGAAGACACACAATCTGGATCTGAGAAGCTTTGGCTTAATTGCTACACACCCTGCCTCATTTATATTATGACAACTGTCCTCATTCTACAGATGAAAATTATGAAAATTAAAGGTAATTTTAAATTAAAATTAAAAATGAAATTTAAAAGTCATTATATCTTAAGATAAAGTGTTTATGTGATCTTGGGCAAGTTATTTAACTGTTCTGTGCCTCAACTTTCCTTTCTGTAAAATAGAGACATTAATAATACATACCACATAGGATTGTTATGGGGAGTAAGTTAGGTTAAAACACTTAGAAATGTCTGATATATTCCATGAAATCAACACAGATTAGCTCTTACTATTATTACAACTAGGACATGTGGATGCCAGAAGGGAGGAGAAGGATATAATGAAAGTTAATCCTCATGCAAAGATTTACTATAAAGAAGGTAAAAGGGATAATATTTTTCTTTCAGATATTAAACCAGTGTTTTCTTTATTTTTTGTTCCCTAGTCCCGAGGTGTTTAATGGCTGCCTATCTGCTCAATCAATGGCATTTATTGCTTCAGAGAGTAGGTACAGAACAAAGAGGTCTTTTATTTCTCTTTGAGTCTATGAGCTGACATTTTTTAATCCATTGCAAGACTTTAATCATGAAGTCATGCTTTGTTAAAGAACAAGACTGTTTTGTAAATCCCCAAAGCTTCTCTTTACAATTAAAAGTCTGGGCCTGGTTCACTTAACTCTTCTAGTATTGTATTTATAAGAAGCCACATCGTGAAGAGAACAAGGCTTGTACTCAAAGGAAAGTTCTCTTGTAACAGGATGGGAAGTGGGCAAGTATAGATCTGAGTGACAGACTCATCTACTTGGGTGCGAATGCCCTGGGGAGAGGGAAGATGAAAGGCTGTAAGCTCTTTAGCAAACCCTGCATTCAGCCTTGCTTAGTGCTATGTGGTCTCTGGGAAGAAGAGCAATGTCTGAGGCAATATTTGAAGGCTGCCTCAAAGAATCCCACATATTGTAAAATGGCACTGATGACTCTTTTGTGAGTAAAAGTCTCAGTTGTGTCTGACTCTTCGTGACCCCAAGGACTATACAGTCCATAGAATTCTCCAAGCCAGAATACTGGAGTGGGTAGCCTTTCTCTTCTTCAGGGGATCTTCCCAACCCAGGAATCAAACCGGGGTCTCCTGCATTGCAGACAGATTCTTTACCAACTGAGCTATTTTGAGTTTCCCTTAAATAGCACAGATTTAAGACAATCAGCAAAACAGAAAAGAGTCACTATAGGGACCTCAGGACAAGGGAACGTGATAATGCAGAGGCATCAGTGGCAGATGAAACCATGGAAAAAGACTGACAGCAGGCACTGGAATGAGCCTCATTCAGTGATGAGGAAGGAAAGGAAAAATTGCAGGAAACAGCATGTGGACCAGATCTTTCCCTATATCATCGTAATGGCCTGGACCCACAAGCTAGTTGTAAAGAAAGATTTAGAGAAGTCTCTCTAAGAAGGGAGAAACAGTTGTGACTAACCTTTAATGGACTGATTTTTTTTTTTTTCCCTCCAAAACATTTTAAAATCAAAAGAAGCTGAATTAATTTTATTTGTCCAATTATATTTTGTCTTTTCCTGCTTGTAGAAGAAACTGAACTCCAGAGACATGTGAGGTTAAATAATAAAGGTCTGCCTTTTTTTTTTTACAGTCAAATATATGTTTTAATTCTATTATATTTCAAAGATATCAAATCTCAGAATTTTCTAAAATCAAATCCCATTCTAAGTCATGTCAGAATTTGGAGGGCTTCCCAGGTAGCACTAGTGGTGAAGACTCCACCTGCCAATGCACAATTTGGCCATAGGGATATGTAATTACCCTCCATTCAAAAATAATTAGAAAACTGGACAAGTTTTAGTAAATAATTATTTTAAGATACTCAATGGTAGGCAACACAGAACAGTAATCCTAGGTGAAAGGTAAACAAATGAGTTAGGTGAGCCTTACCTTCTCCTAGGTTTTCTTCCTGGAAGTAATTTCCACTGAAGTACAAGAAGGGGAAGGATACAAACAAAACTTGAGTACGTCAGTGAATTGAAGAGACAAATTATCACTTGGGGAAGTCAAAGCAACTAGAATTTGTGGAACAGACTGCATAAGAGGAAGAAGCCATGCAGAAGTGTTCCATATACCTTTAGAGTCCCACTGAATCTTTGCTTGACTATCAAAAAATATATCATTGGGCATGAACAATATCAGAAGAAAGAACAATGACTACAGAGCTGTAAACTACAAAAATTTATAGAGTTCGTAAAAGTCTGAGAATTAGTCAAGGTCCTGTAACCCAAAGTAAAGAGACTTTAGTGAATATATGGTTCATTTAGTAGAGACTCCAGAAAACTCTCACCTTAAAAGTGGGGCTAAATAAGTACTGGAGGTAAAACAGATTCACCTTAAAAGACAACAAAATACAGCACTCAGAAACATAAAACCCCCCATGATGTCAGCATCCAAACAAAATTACCACGTATTTGAGGAAGCAGAAAAATGTGACCCATAACTTGGAGAAAAGTCAGTCAATAAAAGAGATCCAAAATGAAAAGGATAGTACAATTAAGTAATAGACAAGAACTTTAAAAAGCACAAATCCAACATACATATTGAATAGTGATAGAAAGCATTCAAAATGAAGCTCAGAGGAAAAAAACTTTAGAAAGTTAGTCCTCAGTGACCTGTGAGACAATAACAAATGATTTGACATATTTGCAATTGTATTTCCAGAGGAGAAGGCAAGGAAGAGAAAAAATATTTGCAAAAATAATGGCCAAGTTTTCTAATTTTGATTCAAACAAAGCTGCTGCTGCTGCTGCTGCTAAGTTGCTTCAGTCGTGTCCTACTCTGTGCGACCCCATAGACAGCAGCCCACCAAGCTCCACTGTCCCTGGGATTCTCCAGGCAAGAACACTGGAGTGGGTTGCCATTTCCTTCTCCAAGGCGTGAGAGTGAAAAGTGAAAGTGAAGTCACTGAGTCGTGTCCAACTCTCAGCGACCCCATGGACTGCAAGCCCACCAGGCTCCTCCATCCATGGGATTTTCCAGGCAAGAGTACTGCAGTGGGGTGCCATCGCCTTCTCCGTCAAACAAAGCTATAAACCCTCAGATCTTAAAATCAAAATGAAGCCCAAGTGAAATAAACATAAATACAATCTCTCCACATTTCATTATAATTAAACCACTGAAAAGGGAATCTTAAAAAAACATCAGGAAAGAAAAGACACACTGCATCCAGAAAAACAAAGATAAAAACAACAGCAGATTTCTTGTCATAAATTATGCAATTCCAAAGAAAATGGACTTATCTCTCCAAAACACTGACAGAAAAAAGTGTCAACTTAATATTCTATATCCAGTAAATATATCTTTCATAAATGAGTACAAGCAGAAATAGAAATGCTTATTTTTAGGGAAATTCAAATGATCTAGAATTTCCATATGATTTATTAAACTACAATTGATCCTCTGTATCATGGGTTCCACATCCATAGAGTTAACCAATTACAAATCAACAATATCCCTGCCCCTCCAATCTAGAAGGCTCCAAAAAGCAAAATTTGAATTTGACATGCACTAGCAGCTACTTACATGGCATTTACAACCCAATTACATAGCATTTCATTGTATTAGGTAT